>JAJOOF010023771.1:0-22006 GCA_029582545.1 Solanum lignicaule | reverse complement strand
CGAATAAGTTCACAAACTTTTTCAGCCGCTCCGCACTTATAACTAGAGCTGCGTATTATTGTTGACATAGTTGTTTTATATATATTTCAAGCAACAAACAGAAAGGGAAACAGGAACAAAGAAACATGAGATGGAATATCACTTGAGACAATGAAACAGCAACCACGGATAAGTTCACCAACTTTTTCAGCCTCTCCGCACTTATAACTAGAGCTGCGTATTATTGTTGACATAGTTGTTTTATATATATTTCAAGCAACAAATAGAAAGGGAAAGAGGATCAAAGAAACATGAGATGGAATATCACTTGAGACAATACTTTTCTTTTACAAGGTTAATCACAGTGATTATATCAAAACTTGCATCAACTAAAAAAGAATATTTTGTCCAAGTATTCTCGAAATCTCCCGAGAAGCAAGAAAGAGATGTCATCACAGTGAATAACAAAAAGCTAAACGACTTAGCTTAGAGGGGTTAACATCACGCTTTGGAAAGGTCTCCCATCCATGCATATGTATTTGTCCAACTTTGTATGGTCTGAGACTATTGTTTATTCAATCATCTCATGTCTATAGTCAGTGCTCTTTCGCGTGGAAGAAATAAACAGCTGAAATCAATGTAATGGAGTTGAAGCAAGAGGGCTATAAGAACCAATGAGGAGAAGAAAAGGCCAAGGCTTCCACTGTTTTTCACATGATTGAAGAATAATGGAGGCAGCATTATTGCCTTGCAGCATCACAAATGACCCCAATGACGAACTCACGCAGGCAAACCCAATAGAAATCTATTTTCGGGTATTTTGAAGAGTTAAAGCAATGTAACCTGGTAAACAGGCCTATAAGAATCAAACAAGAAGCATTCTAGTTAATTCTTAAAATGGTATCTCTCCGTGTAAATGTCACCGATATAATTGATAACCTAAAAAGATTTGCTCCGAGTCCATTTTCCTTACTTGATAGGTCATCCTTGAATTTTATGATGACCCATCTTATGAATCTACGATTTGTTCAAGCAATAGTAAGAGCACTTCAAAAGGAGTTACACCACTTGATCGACTTGATATTCATTCAAATGTTTGATAGTCTGCTGAAGGGAATACATACTTTGGATGTGGGCTGACATCACAGGCTTACATCGTGTATTCTTCCATCAATACATCAAAATAGCCATTGGAACAAATGCAAGACATAAAGGAATGTAGGAAAATAGAGCTCAAACACTAAAGTAGCTTTCATTTAAGGTGGCAAGTGCAAAGGCAGAAACATCATGGTAATCCATTTACTCGATTACATCCATCAAGACTATCATAACTGACTAATTCAGCCTTATTTAGTTGTTTAGAAAGAAAAACCTAACAAAACAGATAGTAAACTCAAACAATGTTGAGGAGAAGGTTTATCAGATACTAGACACAGCTGAAGGTCAAGGTCTCAAAGTAAGCTCCACGGCAATGGTGCCACAGAAAAACATGACCAAAACAGTGACACAAGATGCATGGGAAATACTACTAATCAAACAGGTTAGTATTTGTTGTTTCCATTACAACAAAAAACAACAACTAAGATAGTTTCAAGAACGGAAATCAACAGTTGAGATAGTCAGAAGACTCCATCAAAGTGAATCCCAGATAACCATATCACCAAATGACTCTATCTTAAAGCTTTTAACCAAATATTGAATATAACCAAACCAGTGCAGGTATACCATTTGAGCTGAACTTAAGCTAAAACACACCAACAACCAAAAAAAAAAACATGGAAAAGTAGATAATCACCAACTGAACTCCATGCAGCCACTACTCAATGTATTTGATATTCTTTACATCCCACTTTAGTAACCACCTATGATTCTCCATCGCAGAACGAACAAAGGGGTTCGGAATCCAAGGGCAAAGCATCCAACTTTCATATAAATTTTTAAACTTCCCAAATATTACAAACAGAAAGAGTAATATTTCATTACAACTAAGAAAATTTCAAACAGGAACCAACAGTTGAGAAAGCCAGTAGAGAACATCAAAGTGAAGCCCAGATAACCATATCACCTAAAGACTCAATTTTTAAGCTTTCACACAACTATTGAACATATTCACACACCAATACAGGTACACCATTGTAGCTCTACAGAAGCTAAAACACACATACACAACTATTACACAACATACTTAATTTTATGCAGCCACTACTCAACTATTACAAATTCTTAACATCCTACTTTAAATTAGTAAATTGCTCATAAAACTGAACAAACAGAAAACAATAATCTTGAAACAGAATATATTACTAATTGTCAAAATTGGTCAGTAATATTTAAGTAAACTTAAGATAACTGATATGGGGTTTTGAGAAATTACCCGGAAAGTATTTTCCAACAATACGAAAGATCCGATTACCCAATTTGTCAGATCCAGATTCAAGGCGTAAGAACTGCAGTGAATCAAGATGAGCAAAATCTTGTTCCTCAGAAGGAGGAGGGTCAGAAGTGCAATCATACCAGCTGTCTTCAGGTTCTTGATGGGTCAAAAAGGGTCGGGCATCAATACCAAGATCCGATGCCAGCACCAACACTGAGAAATCGTCTTTACTGCTGGTACTAGAGCTTCCCATGTTTATCACCCACACACAAAAGTGTATCGACTTACACTAATTTTAACTATGATGTTAGGTGAGCTCTATAGAAAACGATTTTTTTTATATTTTATTCTTTTTAAACTTTATGTTATTGATATGGTATCATATTGTTAAATTTTATGTTATTGTAGTGAGGAAAAGTCTGATTTTATGTTATACTAATTGTATGGTTACCCTCTTCTTTTATGTTTTCTCATATTTATTCAACCTTTTTATGATAGTTTTATCTCATATATTTTATTTTTTAAGTTGTTGATATGTAAAATTATATAATGATAAATAACGATGTAGTCTATCGAAATATTGTATTCATCCAAATAAAGTATAAAATCGTCTAACACTAGTAGTTCATCTATTTTAGTAATTTATTTGTATGATTTTAATTTTATATAAAAAAAAAATCTTTTTTTATAATTGGTACACTCTTTTTGCAAAGAGAAATACCTTGGACCTAAATAATTGTCCTTTCCATTTTTATCTTTAAATATCACATATATTTATTTTTTTGGGGTAAAATGAGAGTAGACATGTGTCAGAATTTCAATGGCGGTGTTACGACCACATATTGAGGTGCTCAAAGGAGAGTCTACTGTACACCACAAGTAATATGCAACAAACAAGAAAATGGAAACTTTTCTCTCTTCACTTGCTGTTTACATGGTGAGCAATCAACTCTTTTTCCTTTTCAGATATAGAAATACTTAGTATATATCTATACCCTTTTCATTCTTAGTTCTCTATTTTGTTTCTGTAATTCTTTAAACTGTTTAAAGCTTGATTCTTTTACATGTTCTGCTTCATTTGTGTTGAAAATTGGGGAACTTTCTTGAATCCAGCTTGAAATTTCAAGATTATAGGAACCCATTTGCAGTTTTCTTGAGATAAATCATTACCCTGTTGGAAAAAGATGGATACTTTGTTGAAAACCCCAAATAACCTTGAATTTCTGAACCCACTTCATGGTTTTGCTGTTAAAGCTAGTACCTTTAGCTCTGTGAAGCCTCAGAGATTTGGTTCTAGGAAGTTTTGTGAAACTTTGGGTAGAAGTGTTTGTGTTAAGGCTAGTAGTAGTGCTCTTTTAGAGCTTGTACCTGAGACCAAAAAGGAAAATCTTGATTTTGAGCTTCCTATGTATGATCCTTCAAAAGGGGTTGTTATGGATCTTGCTGTGGTTGGTGGTGGCCCTGCAGGGCTTGCTGTTGCTCAGCAAGTTTCTGAAGCAGGACTCTCTGTTTGTTCAATTGATCCGAATCCTAAATTGATATGGCCTAATAACTATGGTGTTTGGGTGGATGAATTTGAGGCTATGGACTTGTTAGATTGTCTAGATGCTACCTGGTCCGGTGCAGCTGTGTACATTGATGATAATACGACTAAAGATCTCAATAGACCTTATGGAAGGGTTAACCGAAAACAGCTGAAATCGAAAATGATGCAGAAATGCATAATGAATGGTGTTAAATTCCACCAAGCCAAAGTTATAAAGGTGATTCATGAGGAATCGAAATCCATGTTGATATGCAATGATGGTATTACTATTCAGGCAACGGTGGTGCTCGATGCAACTGGCTTCTCTAGATCTCTTGTTCAGTATGATAAGCCTTATAACCCTGGGTATCAAGTTGCTTATGGCATTTTGGCTGAAGTGGAAGAGCACCCCTTTGATGTAAACAAGATGGTTTTCATGGATTGGCGAGATTCTCATTTGAAGAACAATGCTGATCTCAAGGAGAGAAATAGTAGAATACCAACTTTTCTTTATGCAATGCCATTTTCATCCAACAGGATATTTCTTGAAGAAACCTCACTCGTAGCTCGTCCTGGTTTGCGTATAGACGATATTCAAGAACGAATGGTGGCTCGTTTAAACCACTTGGGGATAAAAGTAAAGAGCATTGAAGAAGATGAACATTGTCTAATACCAATGGGTGGTCCACTTCCAGTATTACCTCAGAGAGTCGTTGGAATCGGTGGTACAGCTGGTATGGTTCATCCATCCACCGGTTATATGGTGGCAAGGACACTAGCTGCAGCTCCTGTTGTTGCCAATGCCATAATTCAATACCTCGGTTCTGAAAGAAGTCATTCGGGTAATGAACTATCCACAGGTGTTTGGAAAGATTTGTGGCCTATAGAGAGGAGACGTCAAAGAGAGTTCTTCTGCTTCGGTATGGATATTCTTCTGAAGCTTGATTTACCTGCTACAAGAAGGTTCTTTGATGCATTCTTCGACTTAGAACCTCGTTATTGGCATGGCTTCTTATCGTCTCGATTGTTTCTACCTGAACTCATAGTTTTTGGGCTGTCTCTATTCTCTCATGCTTCAAATACTTCTAGATTAGAGATAATGACCAAGGGAACTGTTCCATTAGTAAATATGATCAACAATTTGTTACAGGATAAAGAATGAATGAGAGTTGTTCGGAATCTTGTCCAATTTTACATAGCCTATATTAATACATCAGTCTGTTGTTCAAATTATTTGCTTTATAAGCTTTTTCTTTCCCTGCTTGCTCTATCTCTCACATTTGATCATCATCAGTATCATGAGTACTTGTGCTTAGGATCTTTATTTGTTGTTTCGATCTTTTCAACAACTAGCAAATTGTTGCGTAAAACTATACGTGCTATTCCAACTTTCCAGCTTGAACCTTTGATTGTTTTACCAATCTTGAACTCAACATCTTCTGCATTATTAGCAGCAACTCTTGTTTTTTCGTCCAAACTATTCAACAGTAGCATGAAGAGATTCGAGCATTTTAGCAATTTTGACCTCAAATGAGTTTTGGATTTCTCTGCTGAAGTTGCTCTGGACTCTGGAGTATAGAGGATTTAGTTGAAGATATCAAATACTCGCTCTCAACTGTTTCAATAAAGTTTTAAGTCAAAATATTAGCTTAGAACTCATATTTGATCTATATAGTATATGGTTATCTTTTCGCCATTGCTTACATGACTAGTGCTCAATCGGACATGATACTATTCCCTAGTCATCATTGGAAGTTTAGTTGGTGCCTATGTTAAGATAGTGATACCCCAACGGTTTTTAAATCTTGATTTCGCCTCTGATTATAATAATCCGTGTTTTAAAAGGTTCTTTTTGAACGAGCTAGCCATCACAAAATTTACATGGTGAGGTCAAGTCTTGAGAGATTTTTGCCAAGTAGGGGTATATATAAGTCGGTTTGGTTTGGTTTTTCATTTAAAAAAAACTAAATCAATTATATCGGTTTATTAAATCTAAAAACCAAATCAAACCACATAAAGTCGGGTTTTTTTGGTTTCGGCTTTAGTCAGTTCTTTCGAATTTTTTTGATTTTTCGGTTTTTTCAGGTTTTTACAACTATACGGTGCTTGAAAAAGAGATCAAATATATTTTCACTTACCTGTGTGATAAGCTAAACTTTAAAAATGTTAAATCAATAGAAATCTTCGAAAAGATGTAAAATTCACACGAGTACAAAATACTTTTATTGAAATATCAATGTTTATTATGTTAAATTAATAAGATTAAAGGTTATAGTCAAACTGAATACAAAAGAAAATATTTACAAAGTAAACTGTTAACTCCAAATTTGAAAAACTATAACAATTTAATTGTAACTTTCGATTTTAATACAAAATACAATATTTACAAAATTTTACGAGCTCAAATTTGAAATAATATATCTAAACATTAAAAACTATAAACTAACTAAAAATATATTAACAAAGTATATTATAAATAATATTATTTATCTATATATAAAATTATATATATATTATGTCGGTTTGATTTGCCTCGGTTTAACTTTTTTTCTTTTAATACCAAACCAAGAGTGGTCGGTTTTTTTTCAACGCCAAACCAACCAAATCAAACCACAAATTAATTTTTTTTTGATTTAATTTAATTTGTTGATTCGATTTTACTTTACGATTTGGCTTGTACCCTTAATGCCAAGTACTGTGCGCTCCAAGAAGGCCTACTCAAATGCTTGGAAGGCTCACAAAATTTTCTTTTGTTGGGCTCCAAGATACCTTATACGTAGATTCTTTTTCTTTTCAATGTAAGAGTAGAAAGTTGACATCTCTCTTTTTTTTTAATAATATATTATTAATCATATAAAAACCAATTGTTTTCTTGGAGGTAAATATTTTATTCATAAATATAAAAGCTTTTTAATTTCACTACAAGAAAATATGTAAGAAGACACCTTCAATATTAACTAGGTCCTAAATAGACATTAATTAAATAAATACCAAATAATAAATCCTAAACAACTTAGGATTTCTAGTCCAATTTTAAATTATTATATTTGAGTTTGAGTTATGTACGTTTTCCTAATTCTTTTATGATTTGGTTAGTTTATTCCGGTAATCCCTATATATACTCATAACTTGCCTCCAAATTAAGGATTTAAACATATCACTCTAAGGACTAATTCTTACATTCAAAATTAATTAAGATCATAATTAAATTAAAGCTCTAATTGTTTGTTTATTGATACTAATTAGGAATATGATAATCCCAGTTCGATGCTTCACTTGCGGGAAGGTGATCGGATACAAGTGGGACGAATATCTTGAAATCCTCCATGCTGGCTACGAAGAAGGCGAAGCACTTGATCGGTTAGGTTTGGTTCAATATTGTTGTCGAAGAATGTTGATGACACATGTCGATTTCATTGAAAAACTTCTCAACTATAACACATTAATCGAGGAGGAGGAGGAGGAGGTGAAGACGACTCAATAATAAAATTGATAACTAGGTTTGTTAGAGTTTTGCTTTGATTTTTTTAACCATATTTTAGGTTTTTTTTTTTTTAAAGGAAAGTCAAAATATTACTGCAAATTTTTCCTCTTCATATTTGGTTTATTCTTTTCTTAGAGAAAAAAATTTGAAACTCTATAAATTGAAGACATGTTGTTTACACAATTTTGTTTATGGCTATGCTTTTAATTAGTTTTTTTTTTTTTTTAATTATGTAGGTCAATTGGTCATATTCATATCATATAATAATATTATGTCTTTTAGTATAGTTTTTAGTATAATTTTATATGTCGTCTAATTTATCGATATATGATTTGCAATTGTAAACTTTCGTATGACGTCCTAATTGATTTTGAATCCAACAAGGTTAAGACTTTTAGACTGAATTATAATTTTAGCTTTTAAACTAGATAACCATATTTAAATATTCAATTTAGAGAGTCTGTTTTCAATACGAAATTTTTCAAAGCAACATCATAGCAAAAATGTGATAGTAAAATAGTTGGATATAAAGCAAAGCAAATAAAAAGAAAGAAAAAATATGGAACTTGTTAAAATTAGCAATTTATGTATGAAAAATAACTATAGTTTAAAAATATTTTAAAAAAAAAACCAATATAGTAAACCCCTCTCTTCTCTCTCTCTATGTACCGTCTCTTTATGTTTTTTTTTCTCTCTCATTTCAATAAGAAGAAATTCATTGAGAACTTGTATTTTCATTTCAATTATATTTGTATCCAATGAATACAATTATATTTCGAATACAATTTGACACAAAATACATAAAAAAATATAATGTAAAATAAATACAAAATACAAAATAAATGTAAAATACAATCCTCTCTCCTCTCTCGATCTCGCTCGCTTTTTCCTTCTTAATACTTATTTATTAATTTGATATAAATCAATTTATATTTTTTCTCTAAAATTCGTGAAAAATACATTCTTTCGTTTTTCTCCCAATTAAGATCTCGCTGACCTCTTTTTATTATTATTCATAATTAAGCAAACTATAGCTATAGAATGCATAAAAGTTACCGTTTTTGAAAGTTTCCTAATAAAGAATTTGATTATTCTCTGTATTACTACATCTGTCTACTTTTATTTGTCATGATTTCCTTTTTTAGAATCAAACTATAAAAATTTTAACTAACATTTTATGATGTATTTTTTCATCATATTGATATGCAAAAATTGTAATTTATAGTATTTTCATATAGTTTTTAAAGATCTAATTTTTTTTAAAAAAAATATTGATTAATGTAATCTTAACTAACTTTGAAAATAAATCAATTTGACTTTCAAAAAGTTCAATATAACAAATAATAGTGGATGGAGAGTGTAATAAATACTTCATGTATGACGTAACCATATTCGTCTTTTACCCCCTTTCATGTCCCCAAGGCATTTACTCGTTTGTCTTCTTTGTTTGTTTATTATTTTCTTTTTTTTAAAAAAAAATTGATCTCTTTGGTATGAAGCATTGGTTTTATATATAAAGTTATAATTTAATTTAAATCAAAATAAATTTAATTTGATTTTGATTTTTCCTTTTTTAATTTGATTTTTTTCATTCGGTTACATCAATAATTAATAAATAAGTTTGGACCTCTTAAATATACTTTTTAATGTATAAATCAAAAGTAAAATTTAAAATACAATATCTAAAAATATATTAATTATAGATGTTGAAACATAAACTATAAAATAAATCATAATGAAAAGCAATAATCTAAATATGACAAAAATGATTAACTCCAATTTAATTCTAAACCTAAATATTTTATGTATATATTATCCATAACCAAACCGAACAACATAAATTATAAAATCTAAAATTAAACCAAAAATTAAAAAAAAACCCAATCTAAATTAATATTGAATTTAATTTTTCGATTCAATCCAAATAGCATACACCTTTGAATAAAATTCAATCCTTTTGGTATAAGCATTCTTCCCTTTAACTTAATAGGCTTATAAAATTAAAAAATCTAATATTATTAATATAAAATATATTTAGCTTTTAATAGGTTTTATACTAATCTGAATTAGTCAAATCAATACAGAATATCGGTGTTTTTGTCAAAGCCACCGATGAAAGGCAAAAAGCAACACGCAACACCAAGCAAAATGCTATTTTTCTTCTTCTTCTTTCTACTTGAGCTAAAGCATATATTAAAGGGATCAATGATTTAAAATAAATGTTGTTCTATCATTAACTAAAAAAAAAAGAATGGCAAATTTGTTCATTAAGCAAGCACAACAATACTCAAAGGGTAGGCCAAGTTACCCTCAAGAATTGTTCAATTTCATTGCTTCTAAAACACCTTCTCATGATCTTGTCTGGGATGTTGGTACTGGAAGTGGCCAGGCTGCTCAATCTGTAAGTCTTTATTTCTCCGCGCAATCAAAAATTTCGTTAAGGATATTTTTTTTAACTACAAAAAAGTAATATCTAACCTACCCTTATTCAAGGAGGGTTAAAATCGGAAAATTAAACTGTATAGATTGGTAAAAAAGAAAATTTGTATTAATTATGCTACATGTTTAATCTCTCATTAGTGAATATTCTAACTCTAGCTAAGGATATATATATATATGCATAATGTAATTTTTAGGCAAAAGAGTGTTGAATTGACTGATCTTTCATGGGTTAGAATTATGAGTACTTTTTTTCTTCTTTTTTTAAAAAAAGAATGACTTAGTTTGATTTGATAAATAGTTTAAAAAATTATATTAAACGTATCAAAATGTGCTTTAATTTTATGGTCTTAAACATATCATGGGGAAAATTGAAATTAAAGTGATGTCAAAGAAGAAATTGATCGTTCTTTTTGAAACAAACTAAAAAAATAAAAATATGTCAATTCTTTTTTAAACGGAGGGACTATAATATATAGTTGCATAGGAAACAGTAAAGTCCTCTGTTTCTTTAGATAGTGACATAATGTTTTTCCCTTTTTCCAAAATAGCCCATCTGGAAAAACAAGAAATCTAGCACCCCGTTCCACTTTATGACACGATTTTCTTATTAGTCCGTTCTAAATAGAACGTCACCTTTTTATATTTAGAACTTCTGTTCATTTTAGGCCATCATAACGTAAATTTCATTTACGTGTCAAACTCCGCTACATAAATTGAAACAGAGGAAGTACTTAAGTAAGTGTTCAATAACATTCATCACTTAGTTGTCCTAACTTGCTCCAAAAATATTGTTTTCCTCAGTTGGCTAAGCTTTACAAGAATGTGATAGCTACAGACACAAGTCCAAAGCAGCTTGAATTTGCAGCAAAGGTTCCGAATGTTCGATACATATGTACCTCTCCTAAGATGTCAAAATCCGAAATCGAAACCAAAATAGGAGCAGAGTCAAGTGTAGATTTGGTAACAATTGCTCAAGCAATGCATTGGTTTGATCTTCCAACTTTTTATGAACATGTTAAATGGTTACTCAAGAAACCAAATGGAGTAATAGCAGCATGGTGTTACACTACACCTGAAATAAACAGCTCAGTAGATGCAATATTTGATAAATTTTACACTAGTGATACTGGACCTTATTGGGAATCACCAAGAAAATTGGTTGATGAAAAGTACAAAACTATTGATTTTCCATTTGAGGCTGTCGATGGTTGTGATCATAATGGACCATTTGAGTTCAAGATTGAGAAAGTTATGGACTTGGATTCTTATTTTACATACTTGAAGTCCTGGTCAGCTTATCAAACTGCAAAAGAAAAGGGTGTTGAGTTGTTAAGTGAAGATGTTGTTGAAAAGTTCACAAGTGCTTGGAATGAAGATGGAAAGAGTGAGAAAAAAGTGACTCATCCAATTTACTTGAGGATTGGAAAAGTTGGAAATTTGGATTGAAAGTGTAATCAATACAATTAGTTATGTGCACTTGATCATCCATTTATTTTGTATTTTCTCTTGGTTGTTATGTATCTTATAATAATAAAAGCATCTTAGTATAAATTAATACATCTACTTGCACAATGCATTTGCAAAAATAACTACTCTTCCCCTTGCATGCATCATTTAACAACAACATCATATCTAATCGTAGAAAGTGGGGTCTGGGAAGAATAGAGTGTATGTAGACCTTACTACAACATTTATAAGGTAGGGAGGTTGTTTTCAAAAGACCCTTGGCTGAAGCAAATTAAAACAGTAATTTAAAAAAATGGTAGTGGAGAGAAGCATGACAACTAATAGCAAAGCAGTATGAAACATATATGAAGGAATCATAACAACAACAACAAAGGTGCGATTATCTAAACACATGGTCAATAGGTGATATCAAATACCAAAAGTCAAAAGACTACATAAATAGGCTAATACTACGATCACCATGATGATCTATACTACCAAATATATGAGTAGGCTAGTAATAAGACAACTCTTAACTACCTACTAACCTTCTACCCTTATCCGCGACCTTCATATTCTCATATCTAAGGTCATATTCTTGGAAAGTTGTAGATGTGTCATATCATGTCTAATCACTTCTCTTCAATACTTCTTCCGCTTATCTCTGCCTCTCCTAGATCCCACCATATCTAACCTCTCACACCTTCACACAACGGCATCCACACATCTCCTCTTCACATGCTTAAATCATCTCAGTCTCCCTTCCCTCGTCTTGTCCACCACAAAGGTCACTCCTACTTTGTCTCGAATATCTTGATTCCTTTACCCTATCGCTCCAAGAATACCCATACATTCATCTCAACATCCTCAATTTTCGCCACTTGCATTTTATGAACCTAGGAGTTCTTGACTGGTACCTTCTTGTTACACAAAATGCCGGATGCAAGCTTCCACTTGCATGCAAAATTATAGATCTTTAATTTGATTTCATTCTAGAATTTCTAAATGAACAAAGAAGAATAGCATTTTTAATAGAAAAATCTCACTTTACAAGCAACAAATAAAGTTTCCAAATCTAGTTTTACTTCTCAATCAAAACCACCCAAACAAGTCCTAAATGGTCAATATGACTTGTACAAAGTTTTCAAACATAAAATTGAATAATTTAGTCCAAATTAAGTATTAAGTGGTTGGGTTGGTACAATAGTACTCCAGTCCACTAATCAAATGCAATGAGCAATACACAACAACATGGGAATTCTTTAATTTTTGTCCTTCCCACATGCTCAGCATATATAAAAGGGAACAATAATGTCAAATCTTCATCATATCAGAGAGTTAAAAAAAAGAGAGACTAAAAAAGAATGGCAGAATTGTACATTATGCAAGCACTAATGTACTCAAAGGTTAGGCAAAGTTACCCTGAAGAATTGTTCAATTTCATAACTCCAAAGACACCTTGTCAGGATCTTGTTTGGGATGTTGGCACTGGTAGTGGCCAGGCTGCTAAATCTGCAAGTCTCTCGTTCTCCTCTCATATGGCTCAATCTCATTGACTTCTTCATGTGTTATTGTGGCACAATTAAAACTTTTTGTCATTTGCTTATATGAGTTATTACTATATATGTTTTATTGGAAAATGGTCAAACATCGCAACGTATGCTGCTTTCGTCTAGTTTTTGTGATAGTATTTTCTTATTAGTTTTTAAGAGATAGAACGTCACCTTTCTATATTTGGATATACTTTATTTTTTTAACGTCATCGTTCATGGCATTATAGCCACTTATATGTCGCGGTAAGTTTAACACCACAAGTACCAAAAGTCTTTTTTCTTTCTTTATTAAAGTGTGTAACAACAAAGTCAGGTACATAATTGAAATAGTGGGAGTACTTAACAAAGAGTAAAAAGAATATGCATCCTTTTCTCTACCAAACTACTTTTTTCTTGTCCTAAATGCTCTCAAATTGTTATTTTCCTCAGTTAGCTAAGTACTACAAGAATGTTATAGCCACAGACACAAGTCCAAAGCAGCTTGAATTTGCAGCTAAGGTTCCGAATATTCGATATATACATACCTCTGCCAAAATGTCAATGTCCGAAATCGAAAGCAAAATAGGAGCAGAGTCAAGTGTAGATTTGGTCACAAGTGCACAAGCAATGCATTGGTTTGATCTCCCAACTTTCTATCCACAAGTAAAATGGCTACTCAAGAAACCAAATGGAGTAATAGCAGCATGGTGTTACACTATGCCACAAGTTAACAACTCAGTGGATACAATTTTTGAGAAATTTGACATAGTTTCTGGACCTTATTGGGAATCTCCAAGAAAAGTGGTGGATGAAAAGTACAAAACTATTGATTTTCCATTTGAGGCTGTAGATGGTTGTGATCATAATGGACCATTTGAGTTCAAGATTGAGAAAGTTATGGACTTGGATTCTTATTTTACATACGTAAAGTCATGGTCAGCTTATCAAACTGCAAAAGAAAAGGGTGTTGAGTTGTTAAGTGAAGATTTTGTTGACAAATTCACAAGTGCTTGGAATGAAGATGGAAAGAGTGAGAAAAAAGTGACTTACCCAATTTACTTGAGGATTGGCAAAATTGGAAATTTGTATTGATAATAAAATGAAATCAAGCACTAATAGTTGTATGGTCAGATGTTGAATTACCTTAATCAATTACTTCATGTATTTATTTCTTTATATCTTCGAATCCTCCTAATGAAAAAAAATCTGGCTCCTCAACTTGTTTGTTCAATCTTTTCTTTTATTAATTAAAAATTATCGATTTTTAAAAATTTAATAGTAAGTAAAGACAATCTTGGCTGGCAGCAACAATATACTAAAATACTACCTACAAGCTCTTCATTTGAACTAAGGTTGAGAAGGGAGGAACCGCAGGGGTTGAGGAAGAGGGAGTTCAGGAAAAAGTTTAAATAGCCTGTTGTTAACAGAACAAGATATGGTAAGTTAGCTAGGCTGCTTGCTGCAGACTCATTCAATCGTACGACAGAACAACACTTCTACATAGGATAGATTTACATAGTTGCATCACCAGACACAGCGATAAGTAACATGTGTCTCGATGATTTCACTGCTGTATGTGACCTTCACCACCTGTCCCTTCTCAAGTCCATAGTACCGAGCAATTGCATCCTTCTGGGACATCCGCGGCAGCTGGAAAACATCAATACAATAACAATACTCAGACAAAACAAAACTGCATTGATAATGTTTGAAGAAAGAGTGGTAGATAGAAGTGCATATATAGCCTTATGAACTATGGATTTCTGCTGGAGAGAATGATCAGCAACAATACCATTGGTCAGCATAAGATGAACGCGGAAACCTGTCTCTACAAGTAAGGTCCTAGATATTGATTCTGATAAGTAGTGTGAGAGAGACAGGGCAAGTAATGCTTCCCATTCATTAAATAAAAAAAGGCAGCAATCTATAAGTACATAAACTAAAAGTTTTAGAACAGCATTTAAGTCATTTCACCCTCACAGTAAAGGGATAACGACGAACATAAAGAAATTTTTTTTAAAGTAATGCAGAGAAGTCACCAACACTGGTCTGCTACATTAAATTACCAATCTTTTCCCGAAAAGACAAGTACTAGAAGGCTCCTGTTATTCACCTCCTTAAAGACAACACTATATGCAAAAGAGTTCTAGATCTTAAGCTCAAAATGCCATAGTATATGGGATCCTGCCTAACTGTGAAAACCACTCAATGTCTCAACCATCCCGCTGGGGACAAAAGGGACTGACTTTTATCAACTGTGAAGCCTAGATGGAAACAGCTACTCTGACCACATCAAGGTCAAGGAGATACACTCTTACCAGATTATGGACTGTAAAATGTATGAGACAATGATATTTGCCTTTTGGGAATTTAACAGCAAGTCCATTTTTGAGTGAAGCTTTCAGAAAAAAAAAAGATAAATCTTTTTACTGGCTAAACTCAAGTGAGGAAGCTAGGAATCAAGCTTTAGTAGAAAGTTGCGGTTAAAAAGATACACTAAGGAGATACAATATACAATTGACAATTGTACTGATATACAGACATGTTTCTGCAAATTCAAAGGTTGTCAAAGGCAAACCTGCTTCTCTTCCAAGTTGTACTTCTTCAACAGCTTCTCCTTCTCAGTGTCGGTCAACAACTCATGCCTTGGCTTTAAAACATGTTTTGTGATGTTGACAAGTAAATCTGTGATCTGAGAGAGGAATAGGAGCCAGACACTTAGTATATTTCTGAGACGTAATGGTTATTGCTTGCATAAAATTCACTTATATTCCTGAAGTAAAGCATTTTTAGGCATTTCCTACTATTAATAAGCGAAGGAAAATAAACTTTGACCAAATACAACAGAACCTTCATCAGATGGAAAAATGGAGACTGGGAATTGTCTTGGCAAAAATAAATAACAGGAGCAAATAACCAAGTAAATGTAGCTCCTTCTAAGCCAGACAAGGAAGAATTTTTCAATTTTTTCCTTATTTCACAGGTGACATTAGAAACATTTGGAAGTCCACAGAACATCGGAAATGCTTTATGTTTCATATGCATTTTCGTTAGTTTAAGAATCCAACATTCTTCATCAAGAAGAACAACTTTTAAATAATCCAAGCAACTACAAGAGACTTCAAATGGGGAAAGCCATTTTGAACATACACCTATCAGGATTTTCTTTCTACATTCTAAGGTAAATGCCAATGATAACAAATCATTATTCATTCTGAGATCTAGCCTCACTTGGCAGGCATATTTAAAGCAAATGCAGAACACATCTTACTAATAACCTAATAAGTAATTAAGTACCCTGTTTTATTCCCTGTACTTGAACTGTTCACCAAAAACATCAACAAGAAACACATAATTTACCTGGAAAATTTCAACTTTAAATGAGAAAAGCTCCACAGCTTTCATAGCTGGATTAGTCATTTGATTTTGAATGACCAATATCAGCCGACTCAAAGATTCCTTGTTCATTATTTGAGTTAAAATGCTGCGGATGACATTCACTTTCACAGCATTTGGCCCACAGAAGATGACCAAAACCTGTGACCAGTTCAAAAATATAAGACGTTAATAAATCTATGAGGCACATGCATGTCCTTCATCAGAGACCATCTTCCAAAATGCTTAGGCATCTACCCAGTTAAGGCAACAACGACTTTTTTGGCTTCTTAAATTTTGATGATTTGAGTTTCCATATGTTTTATTGAACCCATACAAGCCTCCAAATTTTCATAAGAAGACTTGTGGATACGTAGAACGCATTCTCTTCACATAAGAACGAATAGACATAACAGAATTGATGCACTTCCAGCACTGATCAACAATAAATTTGAAGATACATGAACCCAAAAGGAGAAATTTGGATATGGAGCTCAGAAATGAGCTGTGCAAAGTGCAAACAACCTCTCAAAAGACTGCAAAAATCTCAATACCATACATTTTAGAATTTCTTTTCCATGCTTAATGCAAAAAAGTAAAGCATAATTCTACATCTCGGTTTTCCCTACATCAAAGTTCATACCCCACTAAAAGAATTGGCTTTACCATCTTGCAGTGCAATCACCTTTATCAGACACAGTACCCTCACTAGTATCCTAGAATTTCAAACATTATGCTCTCTAGAGTTCATCCATAAGTTTCTAAATGAAAATACTAGTCATAAAAAGCTGTCAATCAAGCTTTATTTTAGGAAGTGCTTCTAATTATCACCGAAGTATTGTTTCTAACATATAAAGTGACACAGTGAAAGATTTGTCAAAAAAAGTGACACAGTGAAAGTAACTTGAAAGCGTTATACTTAAGGCATCGAAAAGAGAAGTAGTATGCATCAATACTACTAGCTAGGCTGACTCAACGCGCTGACAGAACATGTTTTTTTTTTTTTTTTGAGAATAACAGAACATGTTAATCATCTACAGAAGTTGAAAGTTTCATCTTCACATTCCACCCTTTTCTATCCAAGATTTGAACATGTTTTTAGAAGAAAAACACATAGATAGCCCCTAAAAGTTGCCACCAATTTTCATCTAGACACTTTAACCGAGATGTTCACCAACTTAACACTAGCACTTCAGCTAATGTGTGCAAAATTAAACACTTGACAATCAGCAAAAGACACAAAATGTGTCAGATTCACTCGCGTGTGACATGGATAATGAACGAATGGAAGGATGACACGTGGCCTCTGCCCTAACTAAAAAAATAGAAAATTTATTTTCAGAAACTGTCCCCCCACCACCTCAACTGTCCTCAAGCTAGTTCGTCTTCTTCAACGGTTCAACCCCACCCCTCCCCAATTGTCTTCTTTCCTAGTTCCATTCGTCTACTTTCTTCAACCAAAAAAGAAAAGATAACATCTGCACTTACTAAGCTAAGGTTCCTTTTACATAAATAAATAATATAGAGAAGAACACAGCAAAATAAGAGTTGAAGCTTATAAAAAAGACAACCACCGAACAACATCAGAGTTGTTTATGCAGCTTTAGTGATTTGGATTAAATTTATAGTCGACCAGCATTCGGTTTACTTTTCATCACTGCAAGAGAAAACAAGAGCACCATTCAGATCTCTTTCCTTCTCTCTCACGTCTCTACCATTGCAACAACATACCTAGTGTGATCCCATAAGCGGGCCTCACGTCTCTACCATTAAAGTAAACAAATTGATATCTCCAATCCATCTTCACAGCGAACAAGAATAGTGTTCATTTGTGAAAGCAAAGTTCGATTTAAAGCCCATGTGAAGAGGTAACTGATGATGAGCTTTATGGATTTATTGGTCAAAGAGGATTGGAGACCGAGCGCGGGAAGGAGGCGGAAGATGAAGGTGAAAAAGATGGGGGATAATTCAATTGAGAATGGGAGATATGAAGGAGAAGGGTTTTCTTTTACGATTAAAGGCTTCCATGTTAGCCTTCTCAAAAAAAGGCTTCAATGTTAGCATAAGAAAAACACCCACACACTTCTTCCCAGTGAAACTCACGCTATTTGTCACTTCAGAGCTATGTTTTTAATAGGTACATATTGATTGAACTTGGAGTGCTTAATAGGTAAAGGGCATAGTTAAAGTATCTAAATGAAAATTGTCGTCAACCTTTTTTCTTTCGATGAAGTGATTTCATTTTTAAGAAAAGCATCAAGAAGATGCATTGGTTACAAGATGTGTCATTGAAGCTTACAAAAAAAAACTGGCTTCTATAGGAAAACTGACTAAGCCAGAGCTACTGAAGTCCAGCAGTTAATCTGGACTATTTACTGAGGACAACCTAGAACAGAAAAATAAACTAGCAATACATTTAGCCTTTAAAGAATCTATGGGAGTTGAGACCCCATCAAAACATCTCATATTCATTTGTAACCAAATACTCCAAAAATTGCAAACAGGAATCATTCTCCAGATATTCGTGATGGATTTATCAACTTTCCACAAACAACAAGACCTGTATGCTTCCCTTACTGATTTAGGAGTGACCCATTTGAGGCCAGAAATGCACATAACATGCTCCAAAAATCAAAGGCAACTTCACAATGTAGAAAATGATTGGCAGGAATTTCAGCTTCTCTTTTTACACATATAACATCTGTTGGATAGCTGAATTTTCCTTTTCATCAAATTATTCTGAGTAATGCATGTCTCCTTCAGAACTGTCCAGGTGAAATAAATGACCTTGGGTGGAAGTTTAGTTCTCCATATAAGCTTCTAAGGACAATTATCTACCATTTGATTCTGAGCACAGAGAGATACGTATCCTATCTTGACTGATTATTGGCCATCTGTTTTTCCCCCATCTGATAGTGTCTACTTCCTGCTCATGGATTGTGTAACTCCCCAGTCTGGCCAGCAAGTTAAGAAGATTATCTATTTCCCTATCCTGCATATGCCTTCTGAAAATTTCCCAATCCAGGTCATGCATATGCCTTTTTTACAATACTTTAAGGGGCCGTCTATATATTTGGCCTTTTAGAATAGATGCAATCTCTAGATATACACCAGTAGATCAGTCATTTCATGAAACAGCTCAAACCACGTAGTACGATGAACATTTTTCCATTAAAAACTCTTGAATTGTTTCGAATCCAGCTAATCTCAATTTCACTTCCTCACTAAAGGGTTAGACATCCAATTAAATACTCCTTCCGACTGAAAAGAGAATGACAGGGTCCCTGACTTCAGGTATGTGAATGAAAGCATCTAATACTCGGTGTGTGGATTTGAACATTGGTTCCTCAATTCGAAAACAAATTGACATATTCAGAAACTATAGATAAAGTACCATGAATCAAATCTCTCTTAATAGAATGTTAATAAAATCATTCTTAAAAAGAATGTTAAGAAGAGATTTAATCCCCATATAGGAACAATGTCACAAAACTTGGAGAGAAAGTACAAGTTAAAAGCAGCTTCTCCCAATATCATCTATTATCATCCATATAACCAAGAACAGAAAAGGACATTTCCCCAACAAAACCACCCCAGCCACAAATGCAGCTTGCTTTCAAGATATTATTACTTTGTGGTTACCCGGGCCAACTTTCATAATCCTCGACTAATACACCGGATACCATCTCCCTCCCACCAGCACAGGTGCCAAGTAGCTTTGGCAACCGAAACTTACGCAGATAGGAGAAACTTGCTTTGAAGTAATCAACCAAACATAACAACCTTAATCATTCCCCAAAAAGATTTCAAATTTAGACAAAAATTAACTCTGATTTCAAAAAGGGGTAACTGACCTTATTGGTTAGGTCATTCCGGTGCATTGCGGAAACTCTTAGGCGCTCAACATCAGGTGTTTGACCATATTTTTCTCTGAATTCTTTAAGTGTAGTGTCGATTTCTGAATTGGGTATTGCAAAACCACGATCTTTAAGCATTTCGAGTATGGTTCTGCGAGCAAGAAAGTATCTGTGACTTTCAACTGTACCATCATCAACGAAGCTAGCTAAACAAGTGCCCAAATTGTCCCCATCAACGTCCATCGCTAACCCATTAAGATCCATCTTGCTCTGCTCTTCTCTTCTTCTTTGATTTTTCAGCTATGTTCGTTCGAGGGGTTTTGGGGGTTTTGCCTTCAGAGTGAAGACTGTTAAAATTACCAAAAGAATATCATAGTATATCTTTTAAATTTTAAAATGAATAATTCTTTTTGGTGACAAGGAAAATCGCACTCGTTATTCTTTAGGTGCACACCGGGTAAAATCCTCTTTTATGAATAGCTCGCAAATCATTTAGGAGATGTAACATATCTTTTAAAATGAATAATTGGGTACTATGGCGTCGTTTGGTCATGTGATATTAAGTCATAATTTGAAATCATGAGATGAAGTTAAAGTTTTGTTTGGAAATAGATTGGAACTTTTTATGTTATATTTTTTTCTCATAAACATAAAAACCTTATAAGTTCTAAAACTATTAAATTGTCTCAATTCTTTATACAATCTTACCAAATAATCACAAGTTAATAATATCGCATAATATACTATCACAACGATATTTTTAAAAAATATAATATTTATTGATGAAGCTTTAATTCAATAAAAAAAATTAAACATAAGTTGTAGTGTATTAGTCTTTAATATAATCCCCCTACATAGTACGGACAATCTTCTCATGTTGAACCTGCATTTCTCGTTCATATGTCTAAAAAGACAAACCAACATTGTTACTTTGAACCATTTGTTGGTCAATTTGGTTGGTAAATATATTTGATAAAAAATAATGAATTTGGTGAATATAAATGGTAAAGTAGAAATTGATTTGAAGTAATAATAAACTAGTGAATATAGTGGCACTTTGCGCGGTCATAAAATTTTCTTACTTTTTTTGATATAAAATAATCGTCTTCTATTATTTCAATCATCAATATTCAAAAGATCGATTTTTATAATTAATAAAAAAAGAAATTAAAAAAATTATTTGAGAAGATGGTCTAAGCACACAAGTTTATCGACTCTTTAATCTTAAGAACGTTGATTTTGTTGGGTTTTAAAAGGTGTGAATGGAAAATGAAGAGTTGTGACTTTTATGAAGAGTTGTGACTTTTATGAAAAGTTGCGACTTTTATAAAGAGTTGTGATTTTTCTTACTTTTTTTGTTATAAAATAATCATCTTCTATTATTTCAATCATCAATATTCAAAAGATCGATTTTTATAAATAATAAAAAGAGAAATTAAAAAAATTATTTGAGAAGATGGTCTAAGCACACAAGTTTATCGACTCTTTAATCTTAAGAACGTTGATTTTGTTGGGTTTTAAAAGGTGTGAATGGAAAATGAAGAGTTGTGACTTTTATGAAGAGTTGTGACTTTTATGAAAAGTTGCGACTTTTATAAAGAGTTGTGATTTTTCTTACTTTTTTTGTTATAAAATAATCATCTTCTATTATTTCAATCATCAATATTCAAAAGATCGATTTTTATAAATAATAAAAAGAGAAATTAAAAAAATTATTTGAGAAGATGGTCTAAGCACACAAGTTTATCGACTCTTTAATCTTAAGAACGTTGATTTTGTTGGGTTTTAAAAGGTGTGAATGGAAAATGAAGAGTTGTGACTTTTATGAAGAGTTGTGACTTTTATGAAAAGTTGCGACTTTTATAAAGAGTTGTGATTTTTCTTACTTTTTTTGTTATAAAATAATCATCTTCTATTATTTCAATCATCAATATTCAAAAGATCGATTTTTATAAATAATAAAAAGAGAAATTAAAAAAATTATTTGAGAAG
>JAJOOF010023770.1:0-28202 GCA_029582545.1 Solanum lignicaule | reverse complement strand
TTTCTTAGCACCCAATAGCCTCCTATTCATAATGTGGTGCGCTTCACATTATGAACAAGACTCTACTAGATGTGGTTTTGAGACAACCTAAGACCATCCCGGAAACTTATGCTCTGATACCATGTTTGTCACGACCCGGGAGCACCCCCCTATATCTTGGAGCAAACCTCCCGATTTCATGTGCTCGGCCTTGACTTGTTGACAATTATGACATTTGGGTACAAAACCCGCTATATCCTTCTTCATACCATTCCACCAATAGATTTCCCGTATGTCACGGTACATCTTGGTGGCTCCCGGATGAATAGAATATGGTGCACCATGAGCCTCTTCTAATATTTTCTCCCTCAAACCATCAACATCTGAAACACACAACCTACCTTGGTACCTAAGTACCCCATCTCCCCATTGGGCGAAAACCTCAATAGACTTGTTAAGAACCGATTCTTTCAATTCCATCAAAATAGGATCAAGGTGTTGCTTAGACTTCACATCAACAACAAAGGATGATTCGGAACTATGATGAACCATGAACCCACCCTTGGTGGAACCACTAGTTGGACACCAAACCGGACCAATCTATGCACATCACGAACCAATTCCTTCTTCTCCTCTTCTACATGAGCAACACTACCCACAGAAAATCTACTTAAGGGATTCACAACCACATTAGCTTTTTCGGGGTGGTATAGGACATTCATGTCATAGTCTTTTAAAAGTTCCAACCACCTTCTTTGTCGGAGGTATAAATCTATTTGGCTAAACACATATTGGAGGGTCTTGTGGTCGGTAAACACATCTACTTGTACCCCATAGAGATAGTGTCTCCAAATTTTAAAGGCGATAACCACCACCGCTAGCTCGAGGTCATGAGTTGGTGTAACGACCCGTGAGAATATTAAAGCATATGAAAAATAACGGAAAATTCAAAATGTTTCTGTACAATCAAAGACTTTATAAAAAGAGAGAGTTTCTATGACACTATGTCTCAAACAATCTATAACATTAGAATAACGACTCTTTAATACACCCTTAGGGACACGACCCTTACATAAGTAATCTTAGAGACACGACCCTAGCATAAAACTAAAACATAAAAGGACATAAAGGGAACATAGTGGGTTTTGTCCTTGAAACTATGAGGACTCACCAAGTATTCATTTCCAAGCTCCTTAGAAACCTATCCTTCAAGTATTGAACATCACATCTCCAAACCCTACACATATAGAAAATGTAGAAAGAAGGGGTTAGCACAAAAAGTATGAAGTATGGAAGCCATGCAATAAAATCCATTTAAAACATGCATAAAAAGGGCATTTCATTTGAAACCATGATATATGCCATTTAGAACATCATTCTTTGAAATAGTTGGAGAATGCAACTCATGAAGCAACTCACATACAATTCATCATAGCATAAGATATATCATCATATGACAACATAGTCTCCAACACAAGCATAGTACATATCCCAATCTTCAAAGATATAATTCATACACATAGTCACATACCAAATTCATCTCATCATAATAGAACTACCACATAGGCAACCCTATGCTATACTTGTGCAATGCATAGATAGGACCCCATAACCCTATCCATACTAAATATTACATTTAGGGCACCAACAACATACATACATAAGTTCATACCAACATATAAGCAACCTAAAGTCATACTAGTGCAATGCAAAGGTAAATTCCCACAACCCTACCAAATGCTAAGTATTACCTTTAGATTTCCAACAACATATATATATTACTTTTGATTCATTCATAGCCAACATACATAAGTAAGGAGACATTCATAATCATAACTTATAACAAGTAAATTCAACCTTAACATTGATACATTCATACATTCATAATTCATAAGTCTTCATAACATGAGAGGCCCTAACCATAACCCCTCTTAAAGTCTACTTGTGCAATGTATGATAACTTAACATGCATTTACAATGTACAAGACAAGCCAATATCACATTCATACTCATTTTATAGTAAAGCCATACCTTAGTAACCCTTAAGGAACACTTATGCAATGTGTGGTTAGCATCCTATAATATCAACCCTACTAAGTACCCCCTTGAAGCTACCTTAGTCATGCACTTCATCTTTAGACCTCATTATAATCAATAGTCACAATTAAGGAGCTAGTCATGTACATTACTTGAATACAAGGAATGTCATTCATAACAACCACCCATTCAATATACATACGTGCATTTAGATCTCATTATAATGCAAAGGAACCATCCTATAACATCCTAGTGAGTCCTACTTGTGCAATGTAATAGTGAAGTCCCATACCCTCACTCCTACTGAGGAAACTCACCAAGAAGTCATAATATAGTCCATGTCTCATTCATTATCTTTATTACATAGGGAAATATTGCCATAACCGACATAGACCATATGAGCTACATGGAATCCGGTGTCGTATAGCCCCACACTGAAAGAAGGCGTCGTACTTGCCTAAGGTAGAACTAACTATATAGCTATAAGGTGGATCCACTAGCTAAGGTCCTATGTTGGCACATACTTATGGGATAGGGAGATTGCTTCTAGAAACCTGTTCTATTGCATTAGCGAAGGGCTTCTATCTCATGAGTTCACTTAGATGACCCAACCTAATGCATTAGCGGAAAGGCCTTTACCTCATTGTCTATATCAGCTCGGTGCTAAGCATTATTCCTCAAATTATAAATAATTAGTCTCAAATTGCATTTACATGTGTGAAGGGGTATTCTAACTATCGTTCAATGCAATTCATAATAATAGATCATAGATTCATTAAAGGTGAGAATGTACTTTTTAGAATCAATAACATGTGAGTAAACCTTTCACCTTATATTTATAGTGTGTTCATGAGAATAAACTTTCATACAACACAACATTACTACCATAATCTTAGTTATCATCTGTAGTCATAGCATATCGTACATAATCATATCATATCGTACATAGTTATGTACATTTCATGCATAATAGTATGTAAAGGTGCATATGAGAATTAGCCTTTCAATTGACACCATAGACACATCATATTCATGTTTATGCATGGAGTGTGTGTGTGTGCATGATTGTCCTCACAATGGCACAACAACAACAATATTAACATCATAGACACCTCCCTTCTCAAGGGGGTCACAACATGTACATAAAATCCCAACTAATGCACAATTCACATATATTGCATTTAAGGATCTTAGACAATGTAAGTCAACATATTTAATATTCATTACAATTGACATGGATACATTCATCATAGAATCACCATCATGATTATAACATAACATTCATATTCATATGTTATCATGCTTAGTCATATCTAGGGTTTTAGGGAAGAGGGACCTTATCTCAACACCATAAACACTTTGACAAATAGCACTTCAACCATAAGTGGATCAATCTATACATACAAGGAATACATATTAAGTAAACACCTCCACCATAAGTGGGTCAACAATTCATATAACATAACTTCATCATATAATACCTTCATAGATTGCCCTTCGAAGCCAAGAGTCAAGATAAAGTCTATCATCTTAGGTTTAACACTTTAGATAGAAGAACATCATAAACCAACAATATAACCAATATGATCCTAATCAAGTTAGTTTAGGTCTATGAGATTCATCATAATTAATTCATGTCTAGGTGATCTAATCTAAGGAAATTTACCAAGAAGTTCATCAATCCTAGGAGATTAAATCTAACCCCTCACTTTGGCTCTTTCATGATATAACCCTAGATCATGTCAAATCACTTTAGGAATCCTAGGTTAATAAATTATATATGTAGATTCATACCTAATTCATCTAATTATATCATAATTAACTCATACCCAATCAATTGGACCAACTTGCAAATCCATCACATAATGTAAAGAAGAACTATAGCTAGGGTTGTGGGTCTCATGGATTCTTGAAGGATTTAGGTTAAAATCATATAAAATCAGTCTTATATTTATAAAAAAACATAATTCGATCTTTAAAAGTGACCTTCAAAGGAATCCATGGAATTGAGTTGAAACCCTAGTTAATTAGGTTTTCTAGAATTGAGTTAAAATATTTTGAAAGTGTTCCTTGGGTGATAGCTTCCCAAGGATGAAGAACTCCCATACCTTAGCCTTAGAATCCCACCAATTTCGTATTGAAACCTCCCTTCTTCAAGCTTTCCTTGAGTTCTTCCTTTGTTCATCAATGAGGGTCTTCTTCTTAGAGAGAGAAATATTTGAGAGAGAGGGAATTGGGTTTTGATTTAGCTGTTTGAAAATAGTGGAGTAAATCAAGTGTTTTAGGGCTTGAAACTATTTATATTTATGATATAAATCATTTAAAATCAACCCCACTTAATAAACAATTAAAACCAAATTACTTAAATGCCCCATATTTGGGCAGCCCCATCAGCGACCACTCCCACTTTTATGGGTCGTGAGGGGCACCACAGACTGTGGTGGTGCCCGTGGTCCTTAGGCAATAGCTCCCTCAACCTTAATAAACCTCCACATGGCCAAGGCATGACCACAGAGTCTCCCACGATCCGTGGTCTACACCACGAGTCATGGTAGAGGTCGTGGTCTAGGCTTAGCCTCATGGATGCAAGGTCTTGGAGTCTTGACACCAAGTCAACTCCACGCCTCACTTCACACCCCGTCAAGGGCACCATGGCCCGTGGTCCCTTGACCAGTGGCTCCTCAACATTGCAACATTCCCCACCAAGCTAAGGTAACCCCACGAGCCTTCCCACGGCCTATGGTCATGATCACGAGTTGTGAAGCTGCTCATAAAGGGAAGCCTTGATTTGGAACCAAACTAGGGCCTACTGCTTAGCTTCCATGGGTGGCACCACGGGTCGTGAAGACCCTCGTGGTCTAGGGAGGCAGTAGCGAGGCTATGTTTTAGGTAGCCTAGGTTCCCAAACCATGGCCTACACCCAAAATGCTTAGCCCTTGCCCTTAACTCTAGACGTTAACTGATGCTTATCGTGACCAACGACACTACTTCCGGTTCAAGTGTCTTCGATCGTCGATAATATAGTAACCCAACCGAGGGTTGGGGTCGTGTCCCAAGGGAGTGGGCTTGAAAATTAATAGTAAAGTAAAATCTAATTCAAATTAGTTGTAGTTAAGAATACATTTTGGAATACAGAATGATAAATCAAAGGTGGACACTAAAGTGTCAAATAACAATTTGGGGGTTTCAACGAGAAATAATTAAAACAGCGAAGCTTTCTTGTTCCAGAACTCTTCCCTATCTCTTAAATTATCTTCCTCAACCTACTGCACAAGGATCATCAGCCTTACTATGTCAATATCCCCTATCAACATCGTAGCCTTACCCTCTTCTTAACAACAGAGACAATCCAGACATAAACAGACTCATCCTACTCCTAATATCAGCAACCATCTCCGGAGAATAGTGGGAAAGTTGAGTGAACTTGAGGCTATAGTGATGCACATTCATGGATTCCTACTTAACAGTGAGAAATTCCCTTACCTTTGCCTCACTTAGTTCAAGGGGAAAGAAACTCCCCAAGAAAGCACCTTTAAACACAACCCAACTCACAATTGGTTCTCCTTCAGCTCGATTCTTCTTCCATTGGTCAATCCAGATTCTAACGATTGTAATGACTCGAAAAATGATAGGTTAAACTAGAGCCTAAACGTGAGGGTTAACGTCGAGATTTAAGGGCAAGGTCTAAAGGTTTTAGGTGTAGGACATGGTAAGGTGCCAAGGCTGCATAAAAAACTTGGCCTAGCAAAATCTTAACATCACTACGAGCCATGGTACTACCTGTGGTGGCAGGACAGTGTGCCTAGAAAACGTGCCAAGCCAAGGCACCCCTTCACGAGCCACTTCACAACTCGTGGTCATGAGCATGGGCCGTGGGAATGCATGTGGGGTGGCCTTATCTTGGTGGGAGTGGTGCGTGATTGAGAAGGCTACTGGCTCAAATACCATGGGCACCACCATGAGCCGTGGTGCCCTAGATGGTCCGTCAAAGTGGACGTGGCGCTCACTTAGGCTTAAGGGAGGCAAGGCAGCTTTGCCTAGCTATTACCTCCATGCCCATGAACAGCACCATGACTCGTGGTCTTCACCACAGATTGTGGGAGCTCACGTGGTCCTCCCTTAGCCCTTGAGGGCTTGAAAGGTTTGAGAGGAACAGTAGTCAAGGGACCACGGGAACCACCAACGAGCCGTGGTGCCCCTCACGACCCGTCAAAGTGGGCATGGTCTCTAACGGGGATGCCCCAACTAGGGAGTTTTAAGTAATTTTGTTTGGTTTAACTATTAAGTGGGGTTGATTTTAAATGGTTTATATCATTAATATATATGGTTTTAAGTCTTTTAACAAGTCATTTACCCCTTATTTCTCCAAAACGTAAATCAAAACAAAAGAGTTCCTCCTTTAAAAAATTCTCTCCTACTCAAGGAAGAAGAAGGAAGACATTGAAGCTTGGATTTGGGTGATTTCAAGGTGTTTCTTCCTCAATTTTTGCGGGGATTCCATAGAAAGGTATGGTAGTATTCATCCTTGTCTAACTTTTTATTCAAGGAGCCAATTCAAGGGTGATTTCAAATTATGAAAATCTAGGCTTTTACTCAATTCTCAAAGGTTCTTTCGTCAAACATTTTCAAAAGGTTATTAATGACATATTATGATTGAATTAGTGTTTAATTGATGATTTATGATGAAAATACTTTATGAACCTATGAATTCTCTCAATTCCTAAATTGTGCCCTTATGAAGTGGGTTTGTTGATTATGAATGCTTATGAATGAATTATATCTAAATTACTTCGGGTTATGGAATTTGATCAGTATATATGCGTTTATTGTAGTGAATTGTTGGTGTGTTGGTGATTTTAGATTCATGGCCTTGAAAGGGCAAGTTATGATCAATTATATGTTGAGGTAGAATTGTGCTTGAACTATTGATCCACTTAAAATGTGGAGGTGTTTAATTACTATGTATGTTGTGATTATGGCCTTGTAAGGCAAATTATGAATGATTAATGTATGATTATGATGAGAGTTATATGTGTGTGATTACCATGTAGGTATTATGATCATGTTTAGAAGGAAATCGTATGAATGATAATGCTATATGTGAAAGGCTATTCTCACATACTAAGACACACTCATGAATGACTAATGAATGAAGTTCTATGCTAATGTTAATGATGAAGTACTTATTGAAAGGCTATTCACAATTGTACTTTAATGAATGAAAAGACCTGTTGTGGAAGGACTTTCTCACAATATGGGATTCCTAGGTGAAAGGCTATTCTTATCTTTGAATCTATGAGATTTCTAATGAATGAATATTGGGTTTGGGATGGGTACTCATCCATGAGTTGAGATAGAGTTTCTAGTAAAAATCTATTATCCCTTAATGAATTAATGTAATGAATGTCAAATACTCCATGGGGAATAATGCTAAGCACCGAGTGGATATGGCTTGAGATGGGTGCTCATCCGTGAGTTGAGGTGGGGTACTTAGTAGCAATCTCTTGAGATGGATGCTCATCCGTGAGTTGAGGCGGGGTACTTAGTAGCAATCTCTTGAGATGGATGCTCATACGTGAGTTGAGGCCGGGTATCTAGTAGCAATCTCCCTATCCCATAAACTATGTGCCCACATAGGTGTAGCTAGTGGATCCACTTAAGCTATAAAAATGATGGTCCTACCTTAGGCAAGTAGGAATCCCTTTATCCGGTGAGGCTAACACCGGGATTCCATGTCAAGCTCTCATGGTCTATATCGGTTAAGACTTACCCCTACGAAAAATGTTAATGAACTATGGGTTCTCAAGGATGCACTACTTAGTGTGGGTGGTGGTATGGGACGCCACCTATGCATTGCACAAATAGGATTTTAGAGGGGTCATGATGTGTTCCTTATAATGTTAATGATATGAATGGGCTCTTATGATGATGTTAATGAAGGTGTTGACCTTATGTCTAATGAGTAATGGTGTTCTTAATGAACCTAATGAATGGTGGCTTAAATGCTTATATGTTTAATGTTAAGGTGCATGCCTTACTTGGATTGTATTTCTTCTTTGTTATGACTTGTTGAGTATGAATGTGCCATGTCTATGGTGACTTCAAAGGATCACTTAGTGTGAGTAGTAGTATGGGATGCTACTCACACATTGCAACTTAGAGTTATCTTAGGTAATTGTCCTTATGTGATGATTATGTCTTATGCAATGTTATTTTCTCTTTTGTATGACTATTATGTAAGGATGGAAAGGTTGTATGGTGAGTTCACCTTTGGTGACCTTAAGGTGATGCTTTGGTGTGGATGGTGGTATGGGACACTATCCATACATTGCACTAACTGTTGCTTGAGGATTACTTGAGGTGAAGGGTTAAGGTAAAGGAAATGGTGTATATGTTTAGTATGTTCTAATGTGAATAATGACTGTATGTTGGTTATGTTGAATATTATACCTTATTATTATGTTCATGAAGTTTTATCAAAATGGCATAAAAGCATGACTTTCAAACTATGTCCTTTTTAGGCATGTTTTTGCATGGCCATCATACTTAGTACTTAATTGTGCTAATCCATATCTTCTTTCATGTTTTACTACAAGTGTAGGTTTCAACAAGTTATTTGACTCTCTTTAGTGAAGCTTGGAGTAAAGTTCCTCCAAGACATATATTGGTATGTCCTCATAGATCGAGGACAAGGACTTTTATTGTTTCATTTCTTTTCATTTAATAGACTATTTTTAGTTTTATGTTGTAAAGGGTCGTGCCCCTACTCTTGTTTACGTTTTGTCTAAGATGGCCATGTGAGACTTTAGTATTCTGCTGCTTTATAAATGAAGTTTTAGATTGTTAGTTTTATTAAAAGTAAAGTTTTAATTCCGCACTATTTTCATTATCGAATGCAATGAAATGCTATGAGGCTTGTATAAGACCACTTCGGGGTCGAGTACGTCGTGTCGCATCTAAGGGGTACTCCTGGATCGTGACAGCGACACCCTTCAATTGGTATGCAACTTGTTCCACGCGCTCATCATCAACAATATGAATAACCTCAAACACTTTCTACAACTCTTCCACAAAGTTTTCTGGATCCTCAGTGACACTTGAACCGGTGAAGTTTTGAGGATTCATCCTTAAGAACTCACGGATTCTGGATGTATTAGCCACATCATTTCGATCTCTTCTCTGCTGACCAGCTTGGTCGGTCACCACTTGACTCAACATCTGGATAGCATCCCGAAACTTACCATTAGTGACTTCTCATTGGGGTTGCACTTCATGTGCATTGGGATCCCCTTGATCCTGGGGATCAACATCCCTCATAGTAGGAAAACCTCAGACAGCTTTGCGTGGAGGCGTGATATTGAAGATACACGCAAGCACAAATTATAAAGAAACCTTATAGAGTTATATTCTATCGCACTAAAAGAGTATGAAATAGGTGAGATAGTTCCTAAATGTCACAACCTCCTAATTATAGATGTGTCTCGCTTCACAGCGATAACTAAAACTCTATAGACACGGCTTCATAAACACGCAAGGACTCTTGAACTCTATGCTCTGATACAAAGTTTTTCACGCCCCGATCCTACACCCTGGACGTGGCCGATAATGGAGAACCATTGCTGGCCCCAAGTGAACCCTTGGCCTGGCTCAACTCTAAGCGGAAGACTTTCTCAGTAAAAGATAAACTCAAAAGTAAAAATTTACTCTAAATCTCAAAATAATAAACTCAAAATATATAAGAATATTCTACTAGCCAAAATAGGCAACTCAAGTCTTTAAAATATTTAACAAAGAAATTAAAAGACTCATGAACTACTATTGTCTATCTATGAAGCCTCTACTAACTGATATGGACGTCGGGACAAGACCCACGACATCCTAATAACAAATCTAAAATCATAAAACATAAATGAGGGATCCTTCGGAAGCAAGAAGGCTCACCAAACAACTATAGAACTACAACTAGTATCAACAAATCACATGTTGATGACCCTGATCTCCTGTAGCTGCATCATGAAATGATGTAGGCCAAATGACATCAATACATTGAATATACGAGTATGTAAGGGGAATACTGAACATAACATAAAGATTGAAATTGGTAAGAATGAAACATACTCACCTCGACTCTACTCAACTCAACTTCAACTCATGAATACTCAACTCAATGCAGTATAAAAATAAAAATAAGATGCAGTTTATATAAAATGTTTAAAACAGTAGATAACAATTCAATGTATTTAAAAATACAATAATAACTTAGATTGTATGTAAGACTAAAAAATAACTTTGTTTGGGAGATTCTACAACCGAGAACCATCATTATGAGCTATGTGATGATAAAACATCCTGCCCAGGTTGCCAGAGTTGTCCTATACCTTGCCAGGATATAGAAATCCTCAAAAAAGTGGATCTACTAAGCTATGCATAAAAGCAATAACGAATCATCTAAAAAGTATGACCCTTTTTACCCACATTGGCTATATGATTTATTAGGGCTGTGAGTTGTCTGAACTCTCCCCCATATCGGTGCTCAATACTACTCCCAAAATATAACTTAGCGCATATGTTTTTAAAAAAATATTTCCTCATCCTCAACTTTGTGATTGTTACTCAAAAGATTACTCTTTAAACATATAGTACTCAAAACTCCTTATGAACTCTTTTGGAAATCGTTGTTTCCTCTCATATTAAATGTAAAAACATTTACTCTTGGAAATAATTATTTCCCATATATCATTTTGAAAAAAATAAACTCAACTCTCCCCATCCTCAAACTCAAGTACTCAAGTCTTAAAATAAGCCTTAAATTTTTTGTAAAACACTTCTCAAAATGACTCAAAAGAACTCTCAAGACTTAACTGTTAACTCAACCTTGAATTTGAATTATGAACTCAAGGTTATGATTTATGTTATGAATGATCTATCAATGTTTAGATGTAATGCAAATAGATAGGATTCAGAAACGAATGAAAGCTCGACTCAAAGGAGCAAGTACGAATCAAATGACGGAAGGAAAAGTGGGCTGACGCTGCTGGCGCATCCCTAGCGTGCTGTACTAGCCTCTCACTGACTGGGGCTGGGTTTAGGTGTAGTGTAGGCCCACCACCCCAGCCCTCTTGATGCATCTGGGGCACGCCACCCCAACCCCTAATTCAAGAATGAAAGCAACAGTTCAAGACCACTTATAAAGAACTCAGCAAGAACTCAAATATACTTAATCTTGTGGATGGAATTAGAATATGCAAATCATGAGTGACGTGTGGGTGAACGAACCCAACCCTATGTAAGCTTACATACCTTTAAGGATCGGATCCTTGGCGAAAACCTTTCAAAAATTACAAGAATCTTAATCGTTCTTCCTTTTTCTCCTTTTTTTCTCTTCTTGAACTCTCTTAAAAAACCCTAGGTGTATTTTAGGATTTGTAAAACTGAACCAAATTAGATTTGACCCCAAAATATTACTATTAAACATTTAAGGTAATAGGGTAAGGAAAAGACCAAAATACCGCTTATTAATTTCGGTAACTTTCCTTAACCGGGCAGGCTAACTTCAAACTGGCATATCTCCCTCACCCGAACTTGAAATTTAGTAAACTCGGTGGCATTGGAAAGAGGATTCGAAGACATTTCATTTGATATCTTATGGGTCACCTAACTTATCATGTACTGAAAGTTATGGTCGTTTGAATTTGACCTAAAACTCACAACTTAGGTATAACTTGCCAACTTCTCAATTTGGCTCTTTCCAAATTTGTTCTTTCTCAATTTAGCTCTTTCTAAGAGCGAGGTGTTACAAATAATGGAAATTTTAGAGATTAAGATTATACCTAAAAATGATTTCATTGTATTGTGTTTTTATATTAACTCTGATTCCTTCTTATTGGATAGTACACTTTGTAAAAATACTTGGATGCCATATGTTATAGAATACATAATAATAATAATACAAATAAAAAATAAAAATAATAATAATAATATGTAAAAAGAGAAATTTAATTAATTTAAATTTAACAATATGTTAATTTAATGAACTTATTGAATTCTTACGGTTATACAAAGTTATAGATACTTAAAATAAGATGTACTTGTGAATATTTCTATTCCTATAAATGCAAATCTTTAACAGTTATTGTAATTAACACATCAATAATTGTAGTATATATATATATATATATATATATATATGTTTATATAAACATCCAAAGATATAATTTATGTCAGATAAGATTTGTGAAGACATCTTAATATACTACATTTGTAGCTTCATCACTTATTGGTCTATCTTCATCATAAGTAAGTATTTTTAATCTCTTTCTATTTGTCACTCATGAAAGAGCAACATAAAATTGTTCATACGTAAACACCACGTAAAAAATAAGCCTACATGATATTCTTATTGATTGTCGTTGCAAATGATACAGTTATAAGAAACTTTCTTCTTTGAAACTTAAATGAAATTCAAGAATCAGGTGTTAAAGTCATTCTTGTAATAAAGACCTTTTGGCCAACCATCTGTCCAGATAAAACCTCTGCTTCAATGACTTGATTTCCAAGTTTAGTAATAATCAATCTAGTTCCATTACATAATCCTATTCACTGATCAATATTTCTTAGTAACATCACTGGAATCCAAACCTTTAAAGTAATTGAATGATTTGGACCTCCAGAACATTTAATATTGTTAAAAAATTCATGGGTGTGTACATGTTCCAACGCTTAATAAGTATGATCAGACCTGCAAATTTTATCAGAACTCAAATATGATTTCTCAGGATTATGATTTAGGATGATCATATACTGATTTATCGATTCCACCATATCAAGAGTTGGAGTTTAAGGTACTCGATATCATTACAATTTGTAATGAAGTCTGGATAGGTACTTTCTACAATAGATGTTATTGGATCAGTAAACTCATTTACTAGAAGATCGTTTGGTATTAAAACTTTGTCTATTCCATCAATTGAACTTCCAATCCTACCATCCCCAACTTCCAATATCCAATTTGAGAAATCTCTCAATTCTTTCAAATGTGTATATTTGCATTGATTTGCTACCTCGCATTCTTTGTTAGAGTCAATAGTTGACAATGTGGCCATAAATATGATGAATTGACAGTTGCATTAACAATATCTTGCCCGGTACCTTTTGGGATCACGTGTAAAAATTGTCTAAAGTCACCTCCAAGAACAACTGTTTTTCCTCCAAATGGTAAATGTGTCTTTGATGCATCTTTGAAGCTAATAATATCTCTTACACTTTTATCCAAAGCTTCAAAACAGTGTTTATGAATCATTGGAGTCTCATCGCAATAATCAACTTTGTCTTGACTAACAAATTTGCTAAAGGAGTACCTAGCTTTATATTACATGTTGAATCTTTATTTATATTTAGTGAGATAACAAATCTTGAATGTGATGTTCTACCACCTGGCAACAAAAGAGATGCAATCCTGCTAGAAGCAACTGTCAACATAATATCTCCTTTAGATCTTATTGCTGATGATAGTTTCCTCAAATAAAAGTTTTTCATGTACCTCGAAAGCCATATAAAAAGAAAAATCTGCCACTATTTTCATTAATTGTGGTCATATTCTTTTTATAAACTGCGATCTGTTCCTCAGTTAAATTTTGTAGAAATTTTTTATGTTCATCAGCTAAAGCAGCTCTATTGTAACACATTTTATCATGAATTAATCTATTGCTATGAACGACCTCATCCTCATTATAGACAAGTATTGACATTGTTGAAAAATCTTGAAAACTTCTTCCACTCCCTTTTAAAAAGGTTTCAATTTGTTGCAAGCAGCGATTCTTCAAATCTACTTCTGATAGATAAGCTTCTGAAAAATAATATAAACATATAATAAATTAATACAATAAACTAAATTGAAAAAACTAATTGATAAAATAATAAAATAAAAATAAAAAGAAATAATCAAAATTATTATATGATTAGTCTAAAGTGTAAACATTATTAAGTACCTAGGTTATGTAATATTCTTCGTTCTTCACGGAGGATATCTTCTGATAGTAAATTCCAAGTTGATTACACAATCTCTGGATGTGACATTAAATTTGATATAAGTAGCATAGCGAATAATTGTTGTAAATATGATGGCATTCCCCATTGACTTGCTTTTACTATTGCATCAACATATTCTTTGTCATCGTCTAATAATCCTAAAACATAGCATGCATCTCTAAAAGTCTCATGATCAATATTATTTATTCGTCTGATCTCATCATAAGATGTTGGACCTTTAACAACATTTAATAAAAATCTAAGGTAATATTGTTGTCACGCCCCGAGCCTACACCCTAGGTGGGACTGACACTCAAGAACCATTATTGGCCCCAAGAGAACCCTTGGACTAACTTAACTCTCAGCGGAAGACTTACTTAACACAGATAAATTCATGAAATAAAATAGAATGTTATAAAGGGAACATTCAACTGGCCATCAAGGAAACTTAAGTCTTATAACAAAACAACTGAAATGAACAAGACTAATGAACTAATAATATCTGACTATCTATGAAGCCTCTAATACTAGGAGGGATGTAGGGACAAGACCCCCAATCATCCTAAAAACTGAAAATACTAAAACATAAGCTTGAACTAAAATCTGAAAGAAACACTCACCTCAGCTTTACTCAACTCATGACTACCCAACTCACTGCAGAAATAAACAACAGTAAAGATGCAGTTGATATAGAGCATTTAAAAAAATAGATAACATCTCAAATTATTGGAAATACAATAATATCTCAGTTGTATATACGTATAAAAAATAAACTTTGTTTGGGAGATTTTCTAACCGATAACCATGACTATGAACTATTTGATGATACAGCGTCACGCCCATGCTGCCATAACTATCCTATAACCTGTTGGGATATAAAACGCCTCAACTAACTGGATCCACTAGTCTATCTCAAAAAGTATTTCAGAATAATCTAAAAAGTATGACCCTTTCTACCAACGATGGCTACATGGTTTATGGAGACTTGAGTTATTATGAACTCATCCCCATATCAGTGCTCAATACTACTCCCAAAATATACTCAGATCATATGTTTAAAAAAGAACTCTTTCTCTGTGGTTTGAGGTTATTACTCAAAAAGTCTATCTCTTAAAAGAGATGGAACTCAAAACTACTCATGAAAACTCAATTTGAAATAGGTGTTTCCTCTCATCTTAAATGTGAAAACATTTGATATTTGGGAGTACTTAGTCGCCATACATCATTTTAAAGTAATGAACTCGGCTCTACTCTTTCTCAAACTCAATGCTTAAGTCCTTAAAACAATTGTAAAAGACGTTTGAAAGACGCTAATAACTCTCTTGACTTAACTCTTACCTCTACCTTGAACTTGTATTATGCATTCAAGGGTTATGATATCATGTTATAGATGATCTCTCGATTTTTAAACGTACCTTAGATTGTAGAAAACAACTAGTAAACATAGGTACGATTTGAGGGAACTAAAACAGAAAGAATAGGGAAATGGTAGAGGACTTGGTGACCCTGACGTACTGAGTGGCACAGGGCACCAGACCCTGAACTACAGAGTCTGGCTTGGGGTGCACAGAGTAACGCGGCGCCCCAGAGCCCAAACTAAAAACTTTTTAGGTTGGCGCACTGAGTGGTACGGTGCAACAACCTCATACCTAGAAAACGAACGAATTTTCTTATTCATTTTTTTACCTTAAATTGGCTCGATTCAATTGGTTTCTTCCCCAAACAATTAGATTCGAATAACCAACAAAAGTATATGTGATGACCCGAGCCTACACCCTGGACGTGGCCGACACTCGAAAATCATTGCTGGTCCAAAGCGAACCTTCATTCTAGCTGACTATAAGCAGAAGACGAACTCAAGAATACAAAGCTTAAAACATTATAAAATTCATTAAAACTCAAATAATAAACTCAAAATTAATCGTATATACAACTAGCCAAAACTAGGCAACTCAAGTATTTAAAACATTTAACAAGATAAATCAAACAGACTTCTCAAACAGTATTGTCTATCTACGAAGCCTCTAACTGACAAAGATGGAAGTCGGGACAAGACCCACGACATCCTAACAACTGATATAACTGAAAGTATAGGTGGAATCCTCTGGAAGCAAGGAGACTCGCCATAGCTAACTCGAACATCATGTGGTATCAACGAAGCTCCTGTTGATGACCCTGAATATATGTATTTGAATCATGAAATGATGCAGGCCAAATGGCTCAGTACTTTGAATGTATTAGTGTGTAAGGGGAATTCTAAAAGAATAAACATAAGCTTGAACTTGATAAAAAAGAAACATGATTACCTCCTCTCAACTCACTCAACTAAACTCAACTCAAGAACATACTTCAACTCAATGATAAGATATTCAACCAAGTGAAATAAGGCTCAACTCAATAACAAGATACTCGACTCTGGATACTCAACTCTGGATACTCAACTCAATATAAAGCAACAATACATATCCAATCTATGAAAAGCTTTTAAAACAGTAGAAAGCAACTCATTTTGTATCCAAGGATACCAGATAAACTCTTCTTTTATATGAAAATACAAAGTAAACTATGTGTATATAAGAATAAAAAATATCTATGTGGGAGTTTCTCTAACCGACAACCATCTCTATGAGCTTAGGTTATGATACAACGTCTTGCCTCACGCTGCCAGGGCCGTCCTATACCTTGTCGGGGGTATATAACCTAACTCACTAAGTGGATCCACTAGTCGATGCTAAAATTATTAAGGAATCATATAAAAAGTATGACCCTTTTCTATCCATACTGGCTACATGGTTTATGGAGACTTTAAATTATCTGAACTCAAACTCGTCCCCATATAGGTGCTCAATACTACTCCTAAAACGTAATCAACTCATATGTTTAAGAACATAACTCTTTCTGTGGTTTGATATTATTACTCAAAATCATTCTCTAAAAAGAAATGTTACTCAAACTGCTCAAAACTCTTTTGGAAATCTCAGTTTCCTTCTTTTTTAAATGTGAAAACATTTACTCTTGAGAATAGTTAGTTCCCATATATCATTTTAAGGAAAATGAACTTGACTCTACTCTTTCTCAACTCAAGTGCTTGAGCCTTACAACAATTTTAGAAAAATTTGTAAAGGACTTCTCAGAATAAAATTCATGCCAAAGTATGAACGTGAATGACTCAATTCAAGGTTTTCAATAACCATAACTAGAACTCGATACTCGAGACTCAACATGTCATGACCCAAGGGTACCCCCTAGACGTAACACAGCGTGCTTGACCCAGAAGGGGTCGCATATAGGCCTCATAGCATATCTTCAACATAAGAGCATAGGAAAATAGTGCGGAATTTAAAACTTCCTTACAATTGAAGTTCTTTATAAAATGAAAGAGACTCTATGACACTATGTCTCGAACCATCTAAACCACTTGGATTAAAACTTTTGAAATAAAAGTCTTAGGGTCATAGACCTTACAAAAGTCTAAACATAAAAAGAAGACATAAAATGACATATGGTCAAGCCCTCGAATACAATAAAGACTCACCAATCTTCTTCTTCTTGATCTCTTATGAACCTAGCCACGAGGATGGAATCCAATATCTCCAAACCCTACACTTATAGAAAATGTAGGAAGAAGGGTTAGCACGAAAACAGACTAAGTATGGAAGCATGCATAAAATCCTTGAATTATGATAAAAAGGACATTTTAGTTGAAAAGTATGCATTTGTCGCATTTGGAAACCAACATGAATTTTCAATGTACAACACAAGCCATAATCACATTTATATTCATAACATAGTAAAGCCATTACCTTAGGAACCTCTAAAGAACACTTGTGCAATGTATGGTTGGGATCCCATAATACTTACCCTACTAAGTACTCCTTTGAAGCTACCTTAGTCATACATATTATCTTTAGACCTCATCATAATCAAGTCATAAATAAGGAAATAGTCATGTACATTACTTGACCTTAAGGAAAGTTATCCATATCAACTATGCATTCAACACACATGCATACATTCATATCTAAACATGACATAATGAAACCATCACATAAGTAACCTTGAGCTCTACTTGTGCAATGCATAGATAGGACTCCACATCCTATCTACACTAAGTATCACCTCTAGGTCACAATGATCATGCATAACATACCATAACCTTATACATAGACAACATTAGTAAACAAGGAGACATTCATGTTCATATCTTATAATAAGTAAGACACTCCTATCAACATTTCATATCATGCATGCATAAGTTCATTTATCTACATAGTATAAGGAACCCACACCACAACACCTTTATAAGTCTACTTGTGCAATGTGTAAGTGAAGTCCCATACCCCAACTCACACTAAGTAAAGCTCATTAAGAAGTCATAGGTATAGTTCATGCTCACAATTCATATAAAGCATACATTTAACTCATAATCTTCATGTCCTAAGAACACATACCACAATCACTCTCAAAGCCCACTTATGCAATGCTTGAATGGAGTCCCATACCCCCATCCATACTAAATAGGACTTCTTAAGGAACCATAGTACATAAGTCATGTTCTTATCATCATTCATATTATTAGTATATAGGGAAAAATAATATTAACCAACATAGACCATGTGAGCGACATAGAATCCAGTGTCATGTAACCCCACACCGAAAGAAGGTGTCCTACTTGCCTAAGGTAGAACTAAATGTATAGCTATAAGGTGGATCCACTAGCTAAAGTCTTATGTTGGCACATTGTTATGGGATAGGGAGATTGCTTCTAGAAACCCGCCATATTGCATTGGCGGAGGAGATTCCATCTCATGAGTTCACTTAGATGACCCAACCTCGTGCATTGGTGGAAAGGCCTTTCCCTCATTGACCATATCCACTCAGTGCTTAGCATTATGTCCCAAATTATACATAATTAGTCTTTGAATTGCATTTACATGTGTGAAGGTATACTTTGCCCTTCATTCAATACAACCCATAAAATAGCTCATAGATTGAATAAAGTGAGAATCTACTTTAAACCATAGAATCCACATTAGTATGTGAGTACAACTTTCACATTACATTCATAGTGCTTTCATGAGAATAGACTTTCAATCAACACAATACATTATCATCGTCCTCGACAATTTATACATAATCAAGTGTAGGGGTAAGGGAAGAATAACCTTTCAACAATACCTCAATTTACATATTAGTTATAGGATATTCACCTTTCAAGTGACTCATAAGTTTATACACAACTTTCATCAACATGTACAAAACCTAGCAATTTACCCCTTTCAAGGGTCATGAATCATGTCTCACAATTACACCTAAGGATACTACAATGGGCATGAATAAAACAATATTCAATAACTACATTAACATAGATACAATTCATAGTAATCATCTTGCATCAATACATCAATCACAATTCATGAAATTAGGGTCATGGGGGTGTTCATGGGTTCATGGGGGTGTTCATGGTGTTCATGGGGAATTTTACAATAAAAATCACCATGAACCATCAAATCATCCATAATATAAGACAATTAACGTAATGAAAACATTTTTAGGAAGAACCTATGGCTAGAATCAAAACCCTATTTTTTGAACAAGTTACAAAATTTCGAAATTAGAGTATGAAGGGCTTCATGAAGAAAAGTGTTCCATGAATCAAGACTCACATACCTTAATTCTTGTTTTCCCACGAAATTGGATTGAAAAGCTTGGAGCTTGAACCCTAATTTTGACCTTCTTCTATGTTCTTTAATGGAGTTTAGAGAGAGAATATTTTGAGGGGGAAAATTGGTTGAGTTTGTAAGTTATGAGAGTAAAAAGAGTTTATTAATAGTTAAAGGTACTTAAATATACTTAAAATAACTAATAATAACCGTCCCTACCCTTATCTAATTAATTAACAAATTACTAAAATACCCTCCCTTTGGCCGAACCTCAAACTAGCTTTTGCAGGTTGGGATCCACAGACCCCATCCTCGGATCATGGATGGGACCATGGCTTGTCATTCATGGGCGTGGTTTGGGTCAGAGAGACTGCTTTGGGAGACAATCCTAGGGAGACTAAGTATCGAACCACGACTCCTAATTATGGAGCGTGGTCCCACCCACGACTCGTGGGTGCTGAAACGTGCTTCAAGTTGGACCTTCCCTTGGGTCCTCCTCGAGGATCCTTGGGGGGGGGAGGTTCCTAGGGGGTCGTGAATTGACATATAGGCACTAAAACCCTAGTACTACATTAGGGAAGTTATTTTAGGACTCCTACCTTACGTTTTAACTTCATTAGGCTACTAGTTTACGAGTTAGGATCTAGCTTCACCTACTAGTCTCCATTAGGCTCTAGCTTGGTTTTACTAGTTTTCCGGGTTGTTACATTATCTCCCCCTTAGGAACATTCATCCTCGAATGACACTTTAAACACTTTATGGAATTAATGAGTCAAGACTAGCAGCCCATCATGTATGACACATAAAAATGCACACAAACAAGGAGGAAACATCACTCCATCTCAAGATATGCTCAATGCAATATATAAGGAAGTATGGATTATATTTAACAACCTATTTATGCATGAGATTCTTATAACTTGTCATGTTCAAAGAGGAATTACCATCGCCTAACCATAATATTCTCATCATATTCTCATGAAGTTTCTCAACTCCTAACTAAAACATGTCCATATATCCTTCTCATGAAGTACAATAGGCAACTCATACTCAAGGCACCACAACATGAGAGAAAAAATTCACATAAACTCATTTTCTTTCAAAACACAAGTTTTCATGAATATGCATTATATAAAGAAGGCATGGCAATGTATAACAACATAACAATAATGTTAGCTAGGCACACCATCTTCCCCTTGGAAATGAGCCTATACCAACACTTCCAAACATCGCCAATCACATAATCATAGGAGGAACTATCTTTTCCCAACTAAAGCAAACTCAACACAACATTATGGGGCAAACACGCCATCCCATCAAAAGCATACCAAAGCATGTTCATCCAGCCACCTTATGAAGTCAAACGAGCCATCGTCATACAACAACATGAGGAACATGTAATTTATGAAAACCCTTTTTTATACAAAACAAGAATTTTTAAAAACATGCATAACATAAGGAGTTCGTGGAAATTTCTAAAACACTCATAACTCCTACACCAAATACAAGCCGAAAAAGGAACTTTTGGTCTCAAGGTAGAATAGGAATAGAAGGAAGGGATGAGGATATCAGGACTTTCAATAAATTTTTCTATTTAAGCACATGATCTCCCCCTTGGGAGTAAGCCCATTCACTACAACTGTCACAACCCGAGAGCACCCCCAAGTCGTAACATGGCGTACTCGACCCTGAATGGGTCTTATACAAGCCACATAGACATTCATTGCATTCGATACATGAAAATAGTGAGGAATTTAAAACTTATTTAAAACCAAACTATTTAAAAAGTCTCATTTATAAAGCAGCGGAAAAACTAAGTCTCACCATAACCATCTTAGACAAACTTTAACAAATAGGGTCACGGCCCTTTACAATCGAAAACTAAGACCAAAGTCTTAAACATAAGGAAAACTAGAAACAAATATAAGTCCTTGTCCTCAACATATGAGGACATAGCAAAGTAAGTCTTGAGAGAACTCTAATCCTAAGCTTCAATAGAAAATGCAATCGCTTGCCAAAACGTACACTTTGTAGAAAATAGTAGAAAAAGGGGTTAGCACATACAAATGTACCAAGTATGAAGACCATGCTTAAAACGAACATTTTGGTTAAAAACCAAACATATGTCAATTTCTTTATAAATCTTCATTAACTTAACCATAAAAGGCATAATACAAGACAAACCAACATACAAGTCAACCTACCACATTTGAACCAAGTCACATACCATTCTTTACCTTTTTCCTTGAACCTCAACCTCAAGTAACCCTCAAGTTATACCTTGTGCAATGTATGGGTATCATCCTATACCACAACCCACACCAAGGCACCACCTTAAGGTCACCAAAAGTGAACTGAACATTTAACATGCTTCACATTACAAGTAATCATGCTTCACATTACAAGTAATCATGCTCAACTAGAACCAGCATATAACACGTAAAAATATTCGTCAAGTTAGTCATTTCATCATCTTAGGACTTCCATCTAAAGTTACCCTAAGACACACCTAAGTAAGCCATGAAGTGGCCGCCCATACAACCTCTTCATACCACACCTAGGCAATCTTCAAGGCTACAAAAGACAAGAACCTTTACATTTCCACATATCATACTAAGCAAACCATTTCATCAATATAATCTACTCAGTCATCATTTCATTTAGACAATAAGTGAACATTCTTCACATTTACTTCATTTAGGACACATTCAAACATTAGTCATTAAGACTTAGAGAACTCATAATAGCCCTCTTGGAGCCTACTCGTGCCATGTGTAGATAGCATCACATACTACTACCCACACTTTATAGAATTCCTTAAGAAACTACAATACACATCTCACATTGTAGGAACAAACGTTTAAACGACATAGACCATGAGAACTAGATCATGGAATCCGATGTACTATCTCACATCGTAAGGGTTGGTCTACTTGCCTGCGGTAAATCGGTATTTAGCTTAAGTGGATCCACTAGCTACCTATGTGGGCACATAGTTATGGGACAAGGAGGTTGCTACTAGATACCCCACCTCTACTGACGGAAGATCATCCACCCCAAGAGACTTCTAGTATATACCCTGCCTCAACATACGGATGGGCATCCATCTCATTGAATGTCCACTCGGTGCTTAGCCTATGTTCCCATAGAGTATTAATTTTACATTAACATCATGCACATGAGAGGGCGCCATTCGACCTATCGACCCAAGTTACACCATTTAGGGAAATGAGATTGTTACTAGAGACTCCGCCTCAACTCACGGAGGAGCATCCATCTCATCCCAACATTCATTCGATAGCTCCTTAAGGAAAATAGGATTGATACTTGACACCCCGCCTCAACTCACGGAGGAGATCCCATCCCAACCCAACATTCATTAGTGCAAGATTGAGTACTTCCTTTCAACCAACACAACATTTTCATTCTTTAACATACAATTGAGAAAATAGCCTTTCAATTGACACATTCATCATCAACATAATCATAATGCTTTCTATACAATTCACCTTCATATTCATGATTCATAATCATACTAAGACAATATCCATCAATTCAATATCAATAGACCACAATTTTAGATACACATGAAATTTCCCAATATCTTGCGTTCAAGAACAACATAACAATTCATCAATACAATAACAATCTACCAACATTAAGGCATACATAATACTGCAATTCAATAACCCAAAGCAATTTAGACATATTCCCATCATAAGCTTTCATAATCAACAAACCGATTTCATAAAGGCATAATTTAGGAAATTGAGAGAGTTCATGGGTTCATAGAGTATTTTCATTAGAAATGATCAATTAAACACTAATACAATCAATATTATCCATTAGAAACCATTTAAAATCATTTGGAGAAAGACCCCATGGGATTGAGTAAAACCCTAGATTTTCATGAAATTTGAAATCTTTGAAACTATTTTGAAATTGACTATAGGGATGGAAGCTATCCATAGATGACGAGTCCCCATACCTTATTTGATGAGAATCCACGAAATCCCCTTGAAAAGATTTCAAAATCTTGTTGAAATTGACCTTGGAAACTTGAAGTCTTCAATAGAGTTTTAGGGAGAACCTTTTTGGGAAAGGAGGGTTTTGATTTTGGGTAAGTTGAAGAATGAATTCTAAATTACTTTTTTAATGTTTTGATACACTTAATATACTTTAATACACTTAAAATAATGACCCATATACTTACAATATTAGATTAGCAAATTACCAAAAGGACTTCACTTGGTCGAGTCCCTTGGACAACAAACCAATGGCCACTTACGACCACCACCAACGGACCGTAGATGGGGTAACGGGCTGTTCTGGTGGCTCATCGTTTGGGTCTGGGACTTGGTAATGGGAGATAAGACTCCCTAGACTAAGTCTTGACCTACGACTTGGACTTACGGGGCTTCGATTTTAAAAAGTTACCAACTTCAAACCAACATGTGAGGTTCTAGTTTTACTAATTCGTTGTTAAGGTCGTTACATTATCCCCCACTTAGAAACATTCGTCCTCGAATGACACTTGAAACACATTAAGGGTAACGACTCAAGACTAGCAGCCCACAATCATGCATACAACATTACAAACATCACACATAGCTAGGAGGAACATCAACTCCACATCAACAAGGCTCAACAACTTCATTCAATTCAAGAAAGTAGGAATACATCTACCAACTCCTTATGTATCAAACCTTACCATTTCTCATTTCATTGGAGGAACTTCCTTGTCCAAATCACATCATGCTCATTGCATCATCATTATGCACATCAAGCATTTTCTCATAAAGCACATTAAGCAACCTTTTCAAGAATACATTTAAGCATGCTCAACAAGTTAACTCATGCAACATTTAGGCAACTCGTCATATATGCATATAAACATGAGGAACACAATTCATGAAAACTCATTTACTCATTTAAACATGCATTCATCAAGAGCATGCATAACATAAGGAGACCATGCAAACTCATTTTCATAAGGACTCCAAAACATGCAACAAAATGACAAGGAACCCTTGGTCACACGCTTGAATAAGAATAGAAGAAAGTGACAAGGATATAAAAACTCACCACAACCTACTATTCAACATACCATTCCCCACTTAAAGGCGAACTCATACTAAGGTCAACATGAAAATAAATAACAACTAAGAACTTTAACTTACCGGTTCCATCATCCGGATTAGCTCCCTTGTCCTTGTTAGCTTGAAGCACATAGAAATGATTCTTTGGAGCACTAGGATCTGGGCCACTATAAGAAGCTTGCTTGGCCTCTCTTCCTTTGGCCGCAAAGGTAGGGCAATCTATCATCTTATAACCCATCTTTCCATACCCAAACCACCCATCCGTGCTGGCAATACACTTACCCAAATGTTGCTTCCCACACTTGGCACATCTAGGCCTCTCAAAATAAGAACCACTCCCACTCCCTCCTTGAGGTTTAGGGTTAGACACCGTATCATTGTTCATCATTAAAGAATCTTGGTTGGAGTACCTCTTCTTGGACCTAGGTTGGTTTTACTCATCGGACCTACCCCTCTTCATCTCTCTACCTTTCCTCTCAATTTTAGATACTTTCATGGATTAAGCATACACAATAGGTTTAGAAATGTTCACATCACCATGAAGCATCGCCGTACGACACTCTTCCTTTACAAGATCGGAAACACTAGTCACAAACCTACTCATTTCATCTCTAGGATTGGACACTAAGGATGGAGCATACTAAAACAATAAGGTAAACTTTAAGGCATACTCCTCCACACTCATATTACCTTGCCTAAGGTTTATAAACTCCTCGACCTTACACTCCCTCTTCTCACGGGGAAAGTACCTAAAAAGGAAACCCTCATTAAACTCCTCCCATTCTATAGGACCTGCTCCTAAAGCACTATTGTTTTTCCATTGGGTGAACCACACTTGGGCCACATCCTTCAATTGATATGAAGCCAACTCCTCTTTCTCCCTAGAAGATACCCCCATAGCATTGACAACCTTATACACCTCATCAAAGAATTTTTAGGGATCCTCTCCCACTTTAGAACCAAGAAACACTGGAGGATTCATCCTCACAAAGTCCCTCAACTTTGAAGCCATAGTGCACTCAATAACATTCACTATAGGCCCCACATCCCTATTAACTTAGGTTGTCATAGCTTGGGCCAAAGTTAGAAACGCCGACCTAATTTCTTTATTAGTCATAGCTGGAGCTTCAGCTGGAACTTGATTCCCTTCATTGACTTGAGGTACTTGGTCACCTTGAGGACCTTGGGAAGGAACTCCCACGTTCACATTCTCCTCATCTACTCTCCTCGGGTTACCTCCTGTATTCATATCCTATAAACACAACAGAGAAGATTAGGAAAAGGATACTTATACATCTAAAATCTAAGGCACGACTTCAAGAATATGAAAGAAGTGTAATTTCTACCGTCCTATAGCCTCTCGCTCATAGATGTGTCGCAACTTACATCGATGAACAAGACTCTACTAGACGTGGCTTGTGAGACTTTGATCCTAAAAACCATTTCCAAAATCGTGTGCTCTGATACCATGTTTGTCACGACCCAAGAGCACCCCCAAGTCGTAACATGGCGTACTCGACCCCGAAGGGGTCTTACACAAGCCACATAGACATTCATTGCATTTGATACATGAAAATAGTGTGGAATTTAAAACTTATTTAAAACCAAACTATTTTAAAAGTCTAATTTATAGAGCAACAGAAAAATTAAGTCTCAACATAACCATCTTAGTCACACTTTAACAAATAGGGTCAAGGCCCTTTACATTCGAAAACTTAGACCAAAGTCTTAAACATAAGGAAAACTAGAAACAAATATAAGTCCTTGTCCTCGACATATGAGGACATACCAAAGTAAATCTTGAGAGAACCCTACTCCCAAGCTTCAATAGAAGGTGCAATCACTTGCCGGAATCTACACTTTGTAAAAAATAGTAGAAAAATGGGTTAGCACACACAAATATACTAAGTATGAAGACCATGCAAAAACATGCTTAAAAAGGATATTTTGGTTAAAAACCATGCATATGCCAATTTCTTTATAAATCTTCATGAAATTAAGCATAAAAGGCATAATACAAGACAAACCAACATAAAAGTCAACCTACCACATTTGCACCAAGTCACATACCATTCTTTACCTTTTTCATTGAACCTCCACCTCAAGTAACCCTCAAATTATAACTTGTGCAATGTATGGGTAGCATCCCATACAACCACCCACACCAAGGCAACACCTTAAGGTCACCAAAAGTGAACTCAACACTTAACATGCTTCACATTTCAGGTAATCAGGCTCAACTAGAACCAACATATAACATATAAACATATTCGTCAAGTTAGTCATTTCATTATCTTAGGACCTCCATGTAAAGTTACCCTAAGACACACCTAAGTATTTCATAAAGTGGCCGCCCATACAACCTCTTCATACCACACCTAGGCATTCCTCAAGGCTAGAAAAGACAAGAAACTTTACATTTCCACATATCATACTAAGCAACCCATTTCATCATTATAGGCTAGTCATTCATCATTTCATTTAGACAATAAGTGAACATTCTTCACATTTACTTCATTTAGGATACATTCAAACATTAGTCATTAATACTTATAGAACTCATTATAGCCCTCTTAGAGCCTACTCGTGCCATGTGTAGATAGCATCCCATACTACTACCCACACTTTATATAACTCCTTAAGAAAGTACAATGAACATATCACATGGTGGGAACAAGCGTTTAGCTGACATAGACCATCAGAACTAGATCATGGAATCCAATGTACTATCCCACATCGTAAGGGTTGGTCTACTTGCCTAAGGTAAATCAGTATTTAGCTTAAGTGGATCCACTAGCTACCTATGTGCGCACATAGTTATGGGACAAGGAGGTTGCTACTAGATATCCTGCCTCTACTCATGGAAGAGCATCCACACCAAAAGACTTCTATTAGATACCCTGCCTCAACTTCCGAATGGGCATCCATCTTGTATAATGTCCACTCGGTGCTTAGCCTACGTTCTTGATATGCTCAAATTACACCTCCCTAAAGAAATATAAGCGATCGTTATCAAGTGAAGAACCCAACTTGTAGGTTGGGGTCGATCCCACGAGGAAAATGGTTTAGACTTTACTTTAACCAACAATTATATTCAATTAGCCAAAGTACTTCCAGAAACAAAGAAATAAAAAGGGGGGGATTTGTTGAACAAATTGTAAGAATTCAGTAAGTAATCAATAATCAAAAGTCAATTTCGGTTGTTATCAAGATGAGAAAATTAACTAGGGTAAACGTGTTCCCCACAATCTCATAATGCAGTAATCCGAGTAATCGCAATCCTTTCCTAGTGTGTTACATGCAAAGTGATAAGTTAAGTATCTCTAAATCCTTGATCCGGCATCTAGAGAATTTCACCCCGCACCTTGATCCGGCTACGTGTGTATAATTTACTAAC
>JAJOOF010023769.1:0-22766 GCA_029582545.1 Solanum lignicaule | reverse complement strand
CTGACAATCTCCTACTTTGTAACTTGAGGATTCTCATTCATTAGCACAAAAACACAAGTCTTCATCCTTGCATTCGAAAGAACATATCAGAAGAGACATATTTTTTTAAAATTTCTTTTCTTACACGATTTAAGAAATTTACAGGAGATATTTTCATTCTGGTATCCTCTGCCTCCAAGACACTTTTTTGAATCTAACCCTAGCCGCCATCCTCATACCAAACTCCATCTTTTAGCCCTCACCGAAAAAACTATCAATATTTAGAAAAAATCAATATTGAAGACTGTCATTCTCAATTATCAAAGTTCATTAAGAAGAATAACAACCGTTTCGTGTTCTAAGCCGGAAAACAAAAAAAGACGAAGAAAATCTTTAAAACCTGTTCAGATAGATGACTCTTGTGATCCAATTTGTAAATCTTCAAGGATTTTTAGATACATATCATGCGAATCTATAGCCTTTGAAAGAGTCGATTATTAGGACTTTCCCAGATGGAAAAGTTAGGGTTTTGTCTTTGGTTTATAAAAGGGTGTGTGTGGGGAGTGGGAGGGGGGGGGGTGTCATTAATGTATGAATGTTTTTCCACTTGCACCTCTTAGGAAGATTTCATGGACGGGATTTTAAGTTTTTTAGTAACCGGATTAAGAGCCTTCGCTAAATAAGAAAATAAAAATGGAAACTAGGGACTAGAAAAAAATCTCTTCCCTATCAGTACACTTTTAGAGACGAGTTGTTAACCATGTCGCCAACTGTTGGTCTTTAATAGGTAGTTTTCTTGTAGTGATAGAAGGTCCTTACTTTGATATAATAAAATTCTGATTGTTAGAAATCCATTATGTCCATCACCAAAACAATATCCAACAAGTGGTAGCGAGGTAGCAACTCAAAGAAGATCTTACAAGCTATTGTCGGCGGCTACAAATCGCGAGACACTTATCAATGAAAGATTTCACAAGCAACCTTAATAGCGTTGAGAAGCTCAATACAAACAACTACGAATCATGGAGCACGAGAATAAAATATTATTTTCTCAGCCAGGAATTATGGGATATCATCTGTGGATCACACCACACCACTAAAGATGTTGATGCATCAAAAAGGTAGAAGGTCAAAGATGGAAATGTCATGTATGCTCTCAGTGTAACAATTGAGGATGAGTTCTTGCAATGATTTAAGAGGGCCAAGACACCCAAAGAATCTTGGGACACCCTGGCGGCGATTTTCACAAAGAAGAATGATGCGAGATATCAAAGGTTTGAAAATGAACTTTTGTCGAAGTATGAAGAAGAACTTATTATCTATATTGCAACTAACACATTATGGTAACTATGTCTTGTTTGGGCCAAGTAACGTAAAATTACATTGAAACTTAAAAGTTACAAGCACATCAATCATAGAAGGGAGAAGATTAAAATCAATTTACGTCATTTCAGCAGAGACAACTTATGTTGAGAAAATGGAGAGTAATGAAATAGTTTATCTATGGCATGCATGTCTTGGCACGTGAGCTACAACAAATTAAAAATCATGATGCAACAATCAAAATTAAAAGGTCTTCCCCAACTTGAGATTAGAGGAGACACTATCTGTATTGGATGTCAATATAGGGAAGCACATCAACTTCCCTATGGATAATTGAAGTATCAAGTGAAAGAGCCATTGGAGCTGGTACACTCAGACATGTTTGGATAAGTAAAAGAGTCCTCCATATGTGGTTATCGTTACATGGTGAAATTCATTTATGAATTCTCAAGGTATGTATATATTTATTTTTTAAAAGAGAAATCTGAAGTATTTGAGAAGTTTAAAGAGTTTCAACATACTATGGACAATAATATTGGAAGGAAAATCAAAAGTCTTCGTACGAACAATGGGGGAGAATACACTTCACAACGGTTCAATGACTATCTTAAAGAAAAGATGATAAAGAGACATTTTACTTGCCCAAATACGCCACAACAAAATGTAGTGATTGAAAAAATAGAAATTGATATGCAGAAGTATGTCGCATAGTATGAATGTTGCAGCAAGGTTTTTGATAGAATGCATAAAGAATATTATCCATATCACTAACAGGTTGCCGCAAGCAAGATGAAGATTCATCTCACCATTTGAGAGATTTAATAAGATGATTCCTATGGTAATCCATTTTTGAGTTTTTAGTTGTGTGGGCTATGTGTTCATGCCAGATCATCTCCACAACAAGTTTGATAAGAAAGCTATATGTTGCATCTTTGTTGGATACGATGAACAAAGAAATGGATGGAGGTGTTGTGACCCTACCACAAAGCAGACATATGTGTGAAGAAATATGGTATTTGACGAAGCATTAGCTTGGAGGTCCAATAAAGTCTCCCTTACAGACTCAATAGCTCTTGAGTAAAATGATCAAGATATGCTTATTGATGTAGAACAAGGGAACTAGATAGAATCTAAGAAGGAGGTATCTCCCCAAACTGAAAAGAGGAGCTTATGGAAAACTGGATCTTGTTTGTCACACCCCGAGGCTACCCCCTAGACGCGGACACGGGACTTAAGATCACGAATGACCCCAAGCTAACCCTGCTGGCATAACATAAGCATACTATGATAACAAAACTGATGCGGAAACTTAAATATCATGAAAATGAAAGTGATGGGGAATACCCATTCTAAAACAAAATTTATATTAAATCTGGGAGTTTAATACAAAAGGAATATCAAACTCAAATACTAAGCTGAAACTAACTATGTCTGGAAATAAGCCTCTAAACTGACTAGAAATGTTAGGACATGCCCCAACTAGATCTAGAAAAATTGAAACTAAAAGACTGAAATATTGAAATTATAACATGATTGTTGTCCTCGAAGAATGAGGACTCACCACTGATGCTGCTGAACTGGAGATCGGGAGTCGATCTATGTGTGATCTGACTGCTGAGGACATGTACCTACATCACGAGAAGATGTAGCACAATATATGCATCAGTACTTGAAAGGTATTGAGCATGCAGTATAGAATAAAGCTCAAATAAACATATAACTTAACAAGCAATAAAGCAAGAGAATAATCTCACCATGATATAGATATTGAAGACTGAGCTAGCTAAATTAAATGACAAATTTATAACATGCTGAGACTGAATACTGACTATACTGAAATGGTCAATGCAATAGAGTTTGACTGAACTGTGGGAGCTAATAATAATCGATATTAAACCATATGAGCTAGATATGGAGTCCGATGTATACGCCCCATCGAGAGGACCCAATATACCTTGCCAGAGGTATAGAGGCATGCTGGCCTGTCACTAAAATGATGCCCACAGAGGGGACTTACAACCTACGTGGCTAGTAGTTCTGGGACTATTTAGGTACGCTAAACCCTAGTCCAACTCGGCATTATTCTACTCCCAATAGATTAAGTGATTAACATATTATGATTGGATTTCTGTAATGTACTGGATAGCTCAAAATGACATGCAAACTAGGAATGCACATTAATAACTGATAATGACACATTCAAAACTGAGGCATATATATATGAAATAACTGAAATATCTAGCCTAGCATGTGTAATTCAAGAAATAAAGAACTACATAGCCAGGGTTCTGAAATTCATGCAATAAATTGAGTAATAACATACTAATATGATTTGGATCATTCTAACAGCTAAAAACCCAACAATACTAACATTCAAGAAACCCTAGGTCTAAATGATATTAAGGGAGTGAATATTCTAACTGAAAACTAGGGACCTAATGGGTGAAAGGAACATGAATTCCACGGAGAAATCTTTCGATTTCGGGGCTAGAACTGATGGAACCTTACTGCATTCTTGAACTAGGGTTACTCGCCTCTTTCTCCTTCTTCGCTTATATTTTTCTAAGTTTTGATTAATGATTTGACTTAGGTAAGTTCTAGTTATGTTTCTAGGCTTAAACTGACTAAAACCACAAAATTTTAAGGTTAAAACGACGTAGTTTAGGTGTCCAACAAAATAGGAAAAGACCGAAAGACCCCTGACTTAAACTGCTGACGGGCTGACCACGACCACCTTCATGGACCGTGAAAGGGACCACGTACTGTGAAGTCGGTTGTGGTCTTCACTTGGACTAAAGGCTTGAGGGTCTAAGTTCACGGGCACTACCACGGCCTGTGTGAAGGACCATGGACCGTGAATGTGTCTATGGTCTCACTACAAGAAAAATGTGAATTACATGGGGATTTTCCTGGGGATTAGTATGAAAATCCATAGTAAACTTATTTTCATGCAAATTTTAATACTAATCCCCATGTAATTCACACTTTTCTTGTAGTGTCTTCACTTGGGCTGTGGTCTGGAGGGGACTGACAAGGGGGCTAATTGTTCAGCCTTCACGGACGCCCCCACGACCTATTGTGAGGACCACGGATCGTAAAGGTCCTCGTGGTCCTTACTTGGGCGAGGGGTGTCTAAGGGATAGACTAGGGGGCTACTACCTAGATGTCAAATATGCCACAACGGCCCATCGTTAAGACAACAGACCGTGAAGGTGCCCGTGGTCTGATGACTTGGCCTGGTGAAGTCCAAGTCTTGACCACGGGCAGGTTAACGGACCGTGGACCCTATCACGGTCCGTGAACCCTGTCGTGGTTAACTAATGTAGATAATTTTTGAATTTTTTTTTGGGTCTGGTTTTGGAGGTGTTACAATATCCCTTGGGAACATTCATCCTCGAAACAAGGCTAAACTAGCTGAAATTGAGGGAAAGAGCTACAAACCCTACGACTAAACACTGAAGACTAAATTTCTGACTGAACTGGGTTCCAAAACATGCAAATACGCTGAAAATGCAAGTACAGGCTAAAGGAACATGATATTAAGACTCAATTTATGCATGAATGACTGAAAAACTGAAGAGGAACTATTACCTCAAGCTGGAGTGGAATCGGAAGGAAAGAGGTGAGAATACTTGGACTTTATGGCTGCTTCTGCTTCTGCTTCCCAAGTCACTCCATTTATGGACTAACTCCTCCACCAAACCTTAACCTGACGATCAAGAATCTCAACTGGTTCATCCTTATAAGAAATAATATCTTTCACAACCACACTCTCTAATGGCACTACGGATGCTGGATCACCCACACACTTCTTCAATAGTGAAATGTGAAAGACTGGATGCACTGCTACTAAATATGCTGGCAATTCTAACTCATAAGCCACTTTACAAATCCTTTTCAATAATCGGTAAGGGCCTACATATCTGGGACTGAGCTTTCCTTTCTTTCCAAATCTCATCACTCCTTTCATCGATGACACTTTCAGGAAAACCCAATCATCAACTTGGAACTCTAGTTCCCTTCTCCTTACATCTGCATAGGATTTTTGGCGACTATGTCTATGGTCTCGCCTAATGTTCCACTGTGCCAAGCTCTGTAGGAGAAAATCGAGTCGGCGAGATAAATGAGTAGTCGACGAGTAACCGAATGATTCTGTGATGCAGTACTCCATCGCCCAACGTTACAGAACTTGAATTTGCTGAAGGCCAATGCAGAAAGACGATGAACTAGACCAAAGGGCGGATATCCGAGTGTATCGGCGATCCCGACTAACTTCGCCGAGTGATCCTTTGCAACACAAATTTTTGAAAAACTATAAATACTCTTTTAAATTTGTAGCTTAGCATCAAATTTTTATCAGATTTTGAGCGAATCATTTTTTTTTTCCAGTTTTTAGAACTTAGAGTTTTTGGGAGACATTGTTCTTGAGCTTTGAGGATTTGAAGTTTTCCGATTCCAAGAAATTGGTAGTGGGTATCGAAGAATCTTCATCTTTGACATGTGTAAATACATTTTCTATCGTATCCGCTTGATGGAAACATTTTTTGGTATCCATTTCTATATCTTTACTATGTCTAGCTAAAACCCCAATTTTTAGGGTGTGAATATGGGTTAAATTTACTGCTGGGTATTGCTAATTGATGGTTAATTTGCTGTTTAGATGTGATTTCATTCAGTAGTTGTGTTTGAATTTAATGGGATTGTAGTTGCAAATACAATTTTATTTTCTTATTTTGGGCTTGCTCGAGAGAGAGGTTTTAAAACCAAAACTACTGAATCGATAATCGGTGGTTATTGGGTTATCGTGGGTTCAGCTCGAGAGAGTGAATTCTAACCCTCTCCCACACATTCAGCTCGAGAGAGTGAATGGACTAAGGCGAAGACTGTGCTAAAAGGCATCTTATCGGTGTTCGAGAGAAAATTTACCCCCACTAAAGTCTAGATTAGTTACAAATTTATAGCGATTTACTATGAGAAGCATTTACCCGGTTGTTTATTTTAGCCCATACTCCTATCACATCCCAAGAATCCCGTCTCCTTATTCATATTTCTATATGTTTGCTGTTTTTAGTTGTTAACTTGACTACAAACCCCCCTTGATAATTGACACTTGTGTCACCATTTAAATTTGATATGTTTTTCTTCGTATATGTCTTTAGCTATAATTGACTAGAACTGATTTGTACTTGGCTATCAATTCTCGAAACCACTCCCTGTGGGAACCAATCTTTGGTTGGTTTATATTAGTACTCGCGATCGTTGGCACTTGAAATGGAAGTAGTGTCTTGATACGTGAAGTCAAAATGGCACTGCTGCCGGAGAGTTGTGTGATTTGAGAATTTTTAGTTAAGTTTAATTTTGGTCTTGTTAATTGTAGTTCTACTTACTTAACTTTTAGTTTTAGTTTTTGTGTAGGTGTTTTAAGTAGGAAATTGGAACATGTCTGGTGGCAATGGTAAACAAATGGACCTCTCTCTTTTGAGGATGATGTCTCTATGGGATACCATCTTAAGTTTTAGACAATTGGAGGGAGAGTCCATCCATGAGTTGTGGCTGAGATTGAAGACACTATTCCTGCAATGCCCAACTCATGGAATCTTAGCAAGTGTGCTATTGGACTGCTTCTACAAAAGTCTTGGCCTGGAAAACAAAAGAATGACTGACCAAATATTTCCAGGAGGCCTCTCAAGACTGCCCTACGCAATAACAACCCAACTCCTTGATCACATGGCCGTTACCAACAAGGAGATTGAGAAATACCATATTTTTTCCACACTGTTAACTCAGCTAGATCTAGTGGCCAAAAAGATCATGGGATTGGGAACACCGGATAAAAGGAAAGATCGGTACATTCGCCGTCATGAGCGTATAAATCCCAATGCGAACGAGGGTGGACAAATAGAGGAGATACTCTCACTCATTCTCCACAAAGTCGAAAGTCACGACAAGATGTTGAATGAAATAAAGGAGAATGTCTTACTGCTGAATGAAATAACTGCTTCCCAATTCATATTTGTTCAGCAATTGGAGACCCAAATGGGTCATGTATGGTCTCGTCTCTACCTCACAAATCAAAATTAAGTGGGGGAACTCGTGCCACGATGTTAAATAAGGCGCTTCTTGGGAGGCAACCCAAGGTTTTAATTGCTTTCTTTTAAGTTTAGAATAATGGGTATTGATTTTACAGGTTGAAGTGCGAAAAACGTTTGAGAAGAGCAAGATGGCGAGCAAAAGTTCCAGTCGGTGAAACACCGAAGGGGTCGGCGACCCCGAAATTGACTGTTGTTGGACTCAAGACAACATCAAATTGGAGTCTATAAAACTCGGTGATCCCAGGAATATATGTGCGAATTTCCGATTTGGTTGGCGATCATGAAATAATCTGCCGTTTGGACCTCTATATTAACTAGAGCTCTTGTAAAGCTCAACGAGGTAAGGTACCATTCAGCGTGTCACCAAGTTAATCGGCGAGCACGACTAATGTCGCCGAGTGGGCAAGAATTGGATGGTTTTTTTAAAAAAAAGAGGCCAAAGGTAAAAACTTCAAACTCTCTCTCTTTCCCTCGTTTTTAATCTTCCAAATCTCGCACCTATTTAGTATTTTCATTAATTTTGCATTTTCGAAGTGTTATATTCGTTGACTTGTGCTTGGAGTTGGAATACTTTGTTGCCTAGCACTTAGATTTATATTGTTCAGCATAAGAAGTTGGTTTTCCGAACCTCATGTCTATTATTATCGCATTTTTTAATCATTTACAAATGATCTAATCTTAGTGATGTGTGTTGGGCCTCTCTGATCTTAGTTGTTTTGAATTTGCCTATTTTTAAATTTGAAACTCTTGCCCATATTATTGTGATTGTTGAAATCCCGTATTCTTGCGCTTTTACATGAATTAAAATTTGCGGGGGTTGTGCTTGAATGTCATTGATATTAGTTGGGTGAACTTTGAGTAGCCTGTGTTTGTGCCAAATGACGTGAATTACCTGATGAAAGAATGGGTGATGCCATTCTGAAGGGCAAAAGTTGTCAAATGGCCAAATTTGGCAATACCAGGAGAATTCTGAGTGTCCCGGGGTAATGGGTGTTACGGGTCTTGCTTAAATTTAACTAGTGCTTGGTTTAATTTTGTTTTCGGTGGTTGCGGGGTAGAATTTGAGAAGATGGGTTGAAAATAGGCACGATTGGGTAGTTTGGCGAGCTGGGTCTAGCTCGCCGAACCACTTGGTGGTTCGCCTAATGTCCCCATCTCGCCTTTAATTTCATGATTTATGTATTGTTGTGTTCTGTAACTTTTGGCAAGAAACCTGAGGTCGCCGAAAGCACTCGGCGACTCGCCGAGGGTCTTCTTGATCTCCCTTTGTCTGCACCCTTGAACCCTTTTTGCACTGTACCTTCTGGTGAGAAATTCTTGCTTGCCGAAATTTGTTGGCGATTCGCCAAAAGACCTTTCCCTTCGCCGACCTGCCTAGAATTCTGATCCAACCCTTTTGGCGAGCCCGACCTAGCTTGCCAAAGCAATTCGGCGACCAGCCGTCTTGTTCAACGTGTTTATTTGCAAACTGTTTTACCTGTGATTTTGATTAAAGTTTATCCAACTTTTCCCAATGTTTTGCAGACATGGCCAAACCTAAAGTTGCAGGACGTAACATGCCACCCTGAGGGAAAGCAAAAGGGATTACACTGAATGAGGATGCAACTGCATCCGAGGGCAAGGCCTCAAAACTCTTCACAATTGGGAGAAAAGGCAAGGGTAAAGGCAAGACACCTGCATCACCAGAGGCAAGCTCCGACAGTGATGGCATCTATGACACTTACCTCACCACTTCTGAGAGTGAAAGTGAGCATCAGGAGCCTCAATTATGGCGTCTGATGATGATGAGCTTGTAGCAGCGCAAAGGGCAGAGCTACGATCTAAAAATTTAAAGGATCCAGACTCCTCAGACTACTCCTTCTCCTCCAGCTCCAGAACAAGCAGTGGTCCTAGCACCACCAGTTCAGGGTCCTCTCTCCAAGTCCATGAACATATTGAATACTGAAGGGCTGAGGATGATTATTGAGGAAAAATGTCTGTCCATGGGTGAAATGATTGATAGGTATCCAAAGATTATGAGCTATTCCAAGTATCATGATTTCCAGATCTTCACCAAGCCCTGTGGTCCATATATTCCAAATTGGGTCTGGGAATTCTATGCTTCTTATGGAACCTTGATACCACAAAGAATGAAGCAAGCAGCAGCATTCAAACCATTTGACTATGTAGTCGTTCGGGGAAGGAAGGTTAAGTGTTACCATGCCATTATTGATGCTAGCCTAGATCATCCTGAGGACATTGAGGATGTCTATCAGTACATGATTAAGACTGAAAATCTAGACAACATGAAGAAGTGGTTAGCTCCGCTGATTTTAGACGACACTCCCAAGTGCCTTGATGTGGGTGCTATTATTGAAAAGAAGGACCTCAATATGGCAGCTCGATATTGGTTCGGTTTCATCAACAGTACGATCATGCCATCCCAAAACGAGTCTATTTTGCAAAAGGAGATCTTGTACTGACAAGACCAGTGATTGGGTGGAGAGTATGCATGGACTATCGAAAGCTGAACTCATGGACCGAGAAAGACCATTTTGCAATGCCTTTTATGGACCAGATGCTTGACCAGTTATCAGAAAGAGGGTGGTATTGTTTTTTGGATGGGTACCCGGTTATAACCAAATCTCTATTGCGTCGAAAGACTAAGAAAAAACCACTTTCACGTGCCCTTATGGAACATTTGCAATCAAAAGAAGGCCATTTGGACTATGTAATGCCCCAGCCACATTTCAACGTTGCATGTTGTCTATCTTTGCGGATATGGTCGAAGACTCTATGGAAGTATTTATGGATGACTTTTTGGTCATAGAGGATACGTTTGAAGAGTGCTTAACACACCTTGGGAAAGTGCTTCAAAGATGCGTGGAAACGAACCTGGTCTTAAATTGGGAGAATTGTCATTTCATGGTGAAGGAAGGCATTGTTCTAGGACACAAGGTGTAGCAACAATGGCTAGAAGTTGATAAGGCAAAAATTGAGGTAATTGAGAAACTACCCCCTCTGATTTCAGTAAAGGGTATTCGCAGCTTCTTGGGGCATGCAACTTTCTACCGAAGGTCATTAAAAACTTCTCTAAGATTGCATGTACACTATGCAAACTCCTGGAGAAGGAAATGAAGTTCTATTTTGAAGATGCTTGTATGACCACATTTAAGTGTTTGAAAGAGAAATTAGTATCCACCCCAATTATCATTAGTCCTGATTGGTCCAAATCTTCGAAATAATGTGTGATGCTAGTGGTATGGCATTGGGAGTACTGATGGGGAAAAAGGGCAACAAACTATTTCACCCAATTTATTATGCAAGCAAAACTCTGAATAGTTCCCAGTGAAATTATATAGTCACTGAACAAGAGTTGCTCACACTGGTCTATGCATTTGAAAAGTTTTGGGCATAGTTGCTAGGCACCAAAGTAATAGTGCACACTGATCATGCTGGACTCCGCTACTTGATGGCGAAGAAAGATGCAAAACTGAAATTGATAAGGTGGCTGCTACTATTACAAGAGTTCGATTTTGAGGTAAAAGATCGAAAAGGTTGCGAAAATCAAGTGGCCGACCACTTATCAAGGTTGGAAGGAAGGGAAGATGCCGAGCGTGAGGTCGACATAGACGACTCATTCCCCGACGAATATGTGTTTGCTATATCTCTCAAACCTACACCATGGTATATAGATTTTGCAAATTACTTTGTGAGTTGATTGATGCCGGATGAGCTGACCTTTTACCAACAAAAGAGATTCATGTGACGTTAAAAAGTAATTTTGGGATGAACCATACTTGTTTTGAGAATGTGCTGACCATGTTATTAGGAGGTGTGTTCTAGAAGATGCGGTAGAAATTCTTCATGCTTGCCATGCATCTCCAGTGGGAGGTCACCATAGTGGTATTCGCACTGCCGCTAAAGTTCTCCAAAGTGGTTACTACCTGATGTCCCTATACAAGGATGAACATGAATTTGCGAAGAAAGGCTCTTAATTTCAGCAGCAAGGCAGCGTGTCTAGAAGGTACAAATTACTTCTCACTCCTATTTTAGAAGTTGAGCTATTCGATGTACGGGGAATCAATTTCTTGGGCCCATTCGTGAGCTCATTTGGAAATAAATACATCTTGGTGGCTGTAGATTATGTCTCCAAATGGGTGGATGCCATTGCACTTCAAAACAACGAAGAAAAAAGTGTTGTCCAATTTCTGAAATGCTACACTTCGCAAGATTTGGCACCCGTAGGGAAATCATTAGTGATGGGGGGTCCCACTTTTGCAACAGGTGGTTTTCAATGGCATTGAGCAAATATAGGGTGAAACACAAGGTAGAAACTCCATATCATCCCCAAACAAGTGGCCAAATGGAAGTGTCAAATCAGTAAATCAAAAGCATCCTGATAAAGATAGTAAATTCCAATAGAACTTACTGGTCTAGGAAACTCGATGATGCACTATGGGCATATCAAACCGCTTACAAAACACCTATCGGTATGTCTCCATATCAGTTGGTTTATGGTAGGGCTTGTCATTTGCCCGTCGAGCTAGAACACAAAGCATTGTGGACATTAAAAGCTCTGAATTTAGACTGGTCAAAAACTTCAAGGGAGAGGGTAGAGCAGTTGAATGAACTGGATGAATTTAGACTCAGATTGTATGAAAGTTCAGCCATTTACAATAAGAAGATGAAGAAATGGCATGATGCTTAAATATTCAAGCGGGACTTTAAGGTAGGATATTGGGTTTTGTTATACAACTCTCGACTTAGACTCTTTTCCAAAAAGCTCAAATCCAAATGGTCTGGACCTTTTAGAGTAACGCTAGTGTTCACCAATGGTGCCATAGAAGTTGAAGATTAGGAAAGACCTCCATTTAAAGTGAATCATCAACGTCTGAAATTATATTTTGGGAATTATCAAGAGATTTCTTTGGTTGAAGTGGTGTATTTGGAAGACGCCTGAAGACACTGCTGCGTCGTGCTACGACGTTAACTAAGGCGCTATTTGGGAGGCAACCCAAAACCAGTTATTGCTTTCTTATGCTTTGATAAAATAATGGTGTATTAATTCTGCAGATGGAAGTGTGGAGAATGAATGAAAAGTGCAGGTTGGCGAGCAATCGGCCCAGTCTGCGAGTCACCGATTGGTTCGGTGACTCTGACCTAGACCACCGGTAGGCCCAAAACCAATTCATGTTGTGGTTTGTAAGACTCAGCGGAATGAAGAAGTTATTGGCGAGTCGCTAACCATATCGGCGATTGCGAGGAAGACCGCCGTTTGGACCCTCACCCTGACTGAAGGTCCTATAAAACTAGACGAATCAAGTGCTCACTCTGCGACTCGCCGAGAGGGTTGGCGATTGGAACTAATATCGCTGAATAGACGAAAACTGGATGGTCTCTCATCCAAAGGTTTAAAAAATTTCAACCTCATTTCCTTCCCTCACTTTTTCACCTTCCCAAACTCACACATGCACTCTAGTTTTCTATTACTTGCATTTTTGGAGTATTTTGGCTGATTGATTTGTTCTTAGAGTCTAAGCTCATTGCTTCCTAGCATCCTAATAGCACAAAAGGCTAGTGTCCCGAACCCCATAATTTTCTTGTCAAAATTGTACTCATTTGCAAATGTGGGATCTTGTCGAAATCTGCTGAACCTCCCTGATTGGGTTTAATTGTTTATGTGTCGATTTTTCTTCGATAACGCTGCCTTTACTGCCTAAACTGTGAAATATCGTTCTCCAATGCATCGAGTGGAGTTAATATGTGATGAGTGGTATTCGTATGTTATGGGTCCTGGTCGAATTTGTACTTTTTGTGCTTAAATTGCATTTTCGGGGGTTGCCGGCTGATTTTGAGAAGTTGGGTAAAAAATAGGCACGTTGGGTCATTTGGCAAACTGTGATGAGCTCGCCGAACTATTTCGCGGTTCACCTAATTACCCTATCTCACTCTTATTATCATGATTTATTTATTGTGGCGTCTTTAACTTTCGGTGAGAAGTATGAGGTCGCCAAGAGCACTCGACGACTCGCCAAAAATCTTCTTATTCGCCCTTTGTCTGTATCCCTAACTCTTTCTGCACTGTGACTTTTAGCGGATTGTCCGTGGCTCGCCGAATGGACTATCTAGTCTTTCTGCAATTGAATGTCTATGTTTTGGTTGTCAAATATGTTCTAACATTGTCTCAAGACTTTGCAGACATGGTCAGACCAAAAGTTGCAGTAATAAACATGCCACCCAGACACATAAGAGAACAAAAGTTCAGAAGAACTGCAATGTGATACACGCCTTTGTCGCAGTTCACGAGTTGGACAATATGATCGAGGCTAATATCGCTGCAGAAGTTAAAACAAAGCGAAAAAAGAAGAGAACCAGAAGCAGAATGACGACACTCTTGGTACTGATGCCCAGACAGATGGAGCGACTTCCTAGATATGATCTCTTCTTCACCTCCCTCTCTGTCTTTCTTTAGTTGTCATTTTGGATACTTTTTTTTGCATTTGAGGATAAATGTTTTCATTTGTGGTGGGGTGAGGCCCACACCTTTTGTGTTGATAGTCATGTTTTGTTTATATTTGGGCTGTTCTGTTTAAAATTGCATTTATACTACGTTTTTGTGGATGTTTGAGCTTATGGCTCCCTTTTATTTTATATTGCAAAAATATTTTGACCCATCCGAATGTTTTTTACACCTCTCGTGTGTTGAATGTGGCTGTTCCTTTGCAAAATTTAAGTCTAGGTTTCGATTAATACCGATGACTTGAATAGTGCTTATAATCGAACGAACATGAATGTACGGCTACGATGAGGCCAAATGAAGTTGCATAGAGAATGTGTGAACTCTTTGCATCTCGTTGTGAATAGCCATTTATCAAATTGATTCTCTTGTGATGATCATTGCACACTAGCGAAAGTGTGGAGTCTTGTTTGACTGTAGTGTCAATGCCTAGTGTGATGAGCTTACTTTGAACTATGCATGATAGATCCTAGAATTTTCCCCATTGGTCCGGTCAACTAAGTGATGCTATCTCTTGATATGATCTTGGGCAACTTCTAAGAGTGCGAGCCAATTTGACATATAACTCTTTTGTGACCTACCTTGTGAGTGTGTGAACCACTTTTGAACACCCCTTGGGCCTTACCTTTCTTTGGAAGAAACTTGATGAAATCATAACCTTTCTTTATCCACTACCTATAATCCTCTTGAATTGTGGTTAATTGAATAGCTAACTTAGGCCAAAAGCGTAAGTTGGGGTTGTGGTGAAAAGATAAGGGCAAGTCAAGAAGTTCAAGGAAAGTCTCCTTTGACCCATGGTCTTGATAAAAATGGAACCCTTCCATATAAAAAAAAAGAGAAAGAGAAATAGAGAAAGAAAATAGAAAATAATGAAAAACAAAGTTGCAGAATAAAGTGCAAAAGACCGGGGGTTTCCAGCACACTATGGGAAAGTGAATAATAGGATAACTTATGAGTACTAAAGAAAATGATGAAGGAAAAAGAAAGGAAGTGTTGTGAGCACCACATTTCACGAGGATGAAAGTCACTAAGCCTAAATGACCAAACCTTTGCATTCAGCCCCATTACAATCCTTGAAAAACCCTTTTTGATCTTGAGTGAGCTAAAACAAACGTTGATTGGAAAATACAGGCAAACCTATGGCTGAAAGCATGCATTGTGTTGATCTTTGTGAGTGTGAGCGTTGCATCTGATTCTGAAGCTTTAAACGGTGAATCGTTGTGTGAATATGGAATCATTCCTTGTGTGAGGGCATTTGAACAATCTGGTTGAGCTTCAACTTGCATTTGAAGCAAGTATAGTGAGCATGAGGTTCTTTGATTTTTGTGTGTCACAACTTGAATCTTTGAGTGCACATATGATCTTTGCATAAGTAAATTGAGTCTTGTTATGTGCATTCATGATTAAGTCTTGTGTAGCACTGTTCGAGACACCCTTTTTGAACGGCTGAACTTGAGTTTTCTTGAGAACAAGAAAAAGTTTAAGTTGGAGGTGTTGATGAGTCCATAGATTGGACTCATTTAGGGCTATATTTTAATAGAAATAGTGTCCTCAAATGCTTATTTTATCTTAATATCTGATGAAAACCCTTAAGTTTCAGGTATTCGAAGTTAGAAGAAAAGCATGGACACTACGTCACAAAAAGGAACGAGAAGGCTGAAAAGAACAAAGAAATGAAGGCCTGAGGATCGCCGAGTGGCCGAAGGGTCTTACTTTGCCTTTCGCTCCTGTGTGCTGAGCCTTGAAGGAAAGTATCAAGTCGGCGGAAAAAGGGAGCAGTTGGTGCATCGCAGAGAAGTTCCGCGGAGCAGTACCATGTCGCCCAATGACCCAGAGAATGACGATACTGAAGGCTGGTGCAATACGGCAATGAACTACACCAAAGGGTGAATCGCCGAGTTGATCGGTGATTCCGACTAACGACGCCGAATGAACCGCTGTAGCACAAACTCTGTGAAAGCTATAAATACTAGTTAGAGTTGTAGTTTAAGGAGTCGAACAATTATTATAATTTTCATATAGAATAGTACTTTTTGATATTTTTGCTCTAAGTTTGAGAGTGTTTTGAAGACTTGAAGTTGCAAAGGGTTTCATTTTCAAGATTTGGAGTTGGATCTCTTGGATTCTTCAATTTTGGCCTGCATCAAGACTTAAATCTTCATATCCATTTGAATGGAAGCTCAATTTGGTATAAATTTCTATCTCTTATACATGTGTGGCTAAAAACCCCAATTCTTGGGGTTGTGATTTGGCGAATATGGGTTAAGATAATTGTTGGATCTTTCTTGCTGATAGTCTATTCGTAGTTTAAATGTGATTTCGTTTATTGGTTGTGGATGAATTTAATGAATTTGTAGTTGCAAATACAAGTTTATTTATGTGTTTTTGGCTTGTTCGAGAGAGAGGTCGTAAAACTAAGACCACTAGATTGATGGCCAGTGTGAGTGGGTCGACATGAGGTTTAGCTCAAGAGAGTGAACCCTAGTCCTATGACCATACACTCAGATCGAGAGAGTGAGTGGGTTAAGGCGTAGGCTGGTCTTCATGCAGCAAGTGGTTGTCCGAGAGGAACACATTTGAAACGGGGTAAGTTGCTCGAGAGAGAGCTTATCCCCCTTAAAGCTTAGCCTAGTCACAATTATTCTATGAATCTTCTATCGAAAGCATGTACACAATAATCTAGCTTAACCAGTATTCCCATCACATCCCAAGGATCCCCTCTCATTGCTTAGAAATCCTTGTTTATTTTGTTGTCTTTACTTACTCGCGACAAAACCCCCATTGTTAATTGACACTCCTGTGTCCTTCCTTAATTTACAATGTTTTTAGTCATTAATGTCTTTAGCTATGACTAGTTAGAACTAAATTTTATTTTTCTAATAATTCTCAAAACCACTCCCTTTGGACTCGACCCCAACCCTTGATTGGGTTACTATACTATTGCACGATCGTAGATACTTGCATCAGAAGTTGTGTCCTTGATTATCGAAACATCATGCGAATTTTGTGATTTTGGATATGACTGATTTTGAAATAATCTGAGGCATGACTTGGTTGTCCCCCTATTATGTTGTACTTAATTATAATACTAAGTCAGTAATTCTAGAAATTCTGGGAAAGGAAAAAATTAGAGTGGGAAGGGGTGTACAAGCCTAAGCAAGATAAGATTATATCCTCCATTCGGGCTAGTAAACTGGTAGAGCAGGGTTGTTTAGCTTATTTGGCTCATATTATGGATGTTAAGGTTGAGATTACATCCATTGAGTCTATTCCTCTAGTGTCAGAATTTATAGAAGTGTTTTCTAATTATTTGTCTGGTATGCCTTTAGATAGAGATATAGACTTTTGCATTGATTTAGAGCCTGGTACGCGTCCCATTTCTATCCCTCCATATCACATGGCTCTAGCAGAATTGGGAGTTCTTAAGGCTCAAATCCAAGAACTTCTTGATAAAGGATTTATTCATCGTAGTTCTTCCCCATGGGGTGCTCCAGTTTTGTTTGTTAAGAAAAAGAATGGTAGTATGAGGATGTGTATAGATTATCAGCAATTTAATAGATTCACTCTTCAAAACAAGTACCCTTTGCCTCGAATAGATGATCTTTTTGACCAATTGCAATGTGCATCTGTTTTCTCTCAAATTGATCTAAGATCTGGTTACCATCAATTGAAAATTAGACCTAAGGATGTGCCCAAGACGACGTTTAGAACTCGCTCTGTGCTCTATGAGCTTTTGGTTATGTCATTTGGCTTGACCAATGCGCCCGCAACTTTCATGAGTTTGATGAATGGGGTGTTCAAACCATTTCTTGATTCGTTTGTTATAGTATTAATTGATGATATTTTGGTCTATTAAAAAAATTAGGGAGAGCATGCCAACCATCTTCGTATTGTTCTGGGTGTTCTTGGGAAACAATAGTTGTATGCTAAATTTTGTAAGTGTGAATTTTGGTTGAAATCGGTTGCGTTTTTGGGGCATGTAGTTTCAAAAGAAGGTGCAATGGTAGATCCTCAAAAGATTATGGGGGTTAAGAATTGGGTTCGGCTTAGCTCTGTGACGGAAGTTGAGTTTTGTGGGGCTCGCTAATTATTATCGTCGATTTGTTAAGAATTTTGCTTCTATTGCCACTCACTTGACTAATTGACTAAAAAGGAGATACCATTTGAATGGACTGAAAAATATGAGGAGATCTTTCAAAAGCTCAAGACTCTTTTGACCACCGCACCCATCCTAGCATTACCGGTTGAAGGTACAAATTTTATTGTTTATTGTGATGCTTCACATTCAGTCTTGGATGCTGTGTTGATGCAGGATAAGAACATTATAGCTTATGCATCGCGCCAATTAAAGGTGCATGAGAGGAATTATCCAACACCTGATTTAGAGTTGGTAGCAGTAGTGTTTGCTCTTAAGATCTGGCGGCATTACCTTTATGGTGTTAAGTGTGAGGTATTTACTGATCATTGCAGTGTGTAGCATGTGTTCACTCAAAGGGATCTGAAGTTTAGACAGCGAAGGTGGATAGAGTTACTTAAAGATTATAATGTCACCATTGAATACCATTCGGGCAAGGCTAATATGGTGGCAGACGCTTTGAGTTGAAAAGCGGTGACTATGGGTAGTTTAGCTTGCTTGAGTGTATAAAAGTGACCTTTGGCTAAAGAAATTTAGACCTTAGAGTGTAAGTTCATGCAGTTGGGCATCTCAGAAAGAGGTGGGGTGTTACCTGGTATTGAAGTAAGGGCCACATTCATTGAGGAGATCAAGGCCAAATAATTTAAAGATGAGAATTTGGAGGAACTTAGAAAGAAGTCTGTGATTGGTAAGGCATAAGAGACCACTCTTGATATGGATGGTGTACTCAATTTTAAAAGAAGAATATGTGTTCCTAGAGTAGATGACTTGATTGAGAATTGTTGGTAGAGTCTCATGGTTTGCGGTATTCTATTCATTTGAGTGTGACCAAGATGTATAGAGTTCTGAAATGAATTTATTGGTGGCCACGCATGAAGAAGAACATATCGGAGTTTGTGGCGAAGTATCAAAATGTCAACAAGTGAAGTATGAACATCAAAGGCCTACGGGTTTACTTCAAAGAATGCCAATTCCAGAATGGAAGTGGAAAAGAATAGCCATGGATTTTGTGGTTGGTCTTCCCAAGACATTGGGGAAGTTTGATTCTATTTGGGTAGTGGTTGATAGATTGACTAAGTCAGCCAATTTTATTCCGGTAAGAATAGATTATAATGCGGAACAATTGGCAAAGGTGTATGTGAAAGAGATAGTAAGGTTGCATGAGGTGCCCCTTTCTATCATCTCAGACCGTGGTACCCAATTCACATCCAAGTTTTGGAGGAAATTGCATGATGAATTGGGCACACAACTCACTTTTAGTACAACCTTTCATCCACAGACAGATGAACAATCTGATAGGACTATTCAAGTATTAGAAGACATGTTTAGGGCATGTGTAATAGATTTTGGAGGGCATTGGGATAAATTCTTACCTTTGTGTGAATTCTCTTATAATAATAAATACCACTCCAGCATAGACATGGCACCATTTGAGGCACTCTATGGGAGGGGATGTAGATCACCCATAAGATGGTTTGAGGCTGGAGATGTGAAACCTTTGGGAGTTGATTAAATGAAGGATGCTCAATATAAGGTGAGGAGTATTCAAGCTAGGCTTCTAGCAGCCCAGAGTAGACAAAAAAAGTATGCGGATCATAAGGTAAGAGACATGGCGTTTCAATCCGGTGAAAATATTCTTCTTAAGGTATCACTCATGAAAGGGGTGATGAGATTTGGTAAGAAAGGTAAGATAAGTCCTAGATACATTGGTCCATTTGAGATTCTTAAATGTGTAAGACCGATAGCGTATAGATTGGCTTTACCTCCTAATTTATCAGGAGTTCATCTGGTATTTTATATGTCCATGTTGAAGAGATATCATGGTGACGGGGATTATATCATAAAGTGAGACTCAATTGTGTTAGACAAAGACCTCTAATATGAGGAGGAACTGATTGCAATTCTTGATCGTGATGTGCGTAAGTTGAGGACCAAGGACATTAAGTCCTTGAAAGTTCAATGGAAGCATCGTCCAGTTGAGGAAGCTACTTGGGAAACCAAGTGAGATATATGAGACAAGTATCCCCAATTGTTCGTCAATTTAGGTACCATTCCATTCCTTCCTTAGCCTATTTTTCCTAAGTTTGTCACTCGGGGACGAGTGATGGGTAAATTGGTATCTATTGTAATGAACCGTTCCCGTCGTTATAGAAAAGCCAATGGGGAAAAACTTGGGGCCAAAAAACTTTTTCGTAGTATTTGGATTTTCCCAACCTACTTCAGATTTGGACGAAATGAGAGTCTTTGAGGTGTAGAGAAATCTGGTAACAATCGGGTGAGTTGTTTTTGATTTTGATGACATAAATAGTTAGATAACTCGTTAATGAACCCGTACGACTTTATAGAATTGAATTCGGGCAAGTAGAACTCCCGAAATCGATCTTAGCGTAAAGGGTATTTTCTAATCGTCGTGGGTTAGAGGTATGTTGTGAAATGGGATTTTGGAATTATTTTAAGTAGCTCACTGGTTCGTAGATACCGCTTTCGCACTGGGTTTTGCCGCTCTGGCAGGGTCGCCACAGCGGGGTGAGGGTTGTTGTGGCGGGGTCGACTCGATTTAAAGTAGTTAATAAACCCTTAAACGACCTTATTTGGTACTTTTTGATATTTAGAGCTAAGGAACGAACCCCAGGCGACTCCTACTCATTTTTGACCATTTTTTAGGTTAAAGGTAAGTTTTTCACTCCCCGAATCCGTAGAACGTAATAGAATAGGTGAATATTGATGGGGGAGGGTTTTGTTATAGATTCTATGGTGGAAATAACCCTAATTTGGATAATTGGGATCATGGATTTGATCTAGGGTTCATAGAATTGTTATATTTCGGGTAATTAGCCATTATTTGTTGATTCCCGTGTTATTATGATTGTTTGTAGACCAAGAATAAGCAGAACGAATCTGAAAAGGGAAGGATCAAGTTTCATAGGGTTTCAAGCTTGTTTCGAAGTAGGTGATGATTGTGATTCTATGATTGTGTGATGTATGTTTATTCTTGCTTCATTATGATACATGTATGTATATGAATGGTGCATTACTGATCACACTTGTTGTAAATGAGATAGATGAATTATCATTGCCATGAAATCATGACTTAATGTATGATCTTTAGGATATACTTGTGATTGTTATTGTGGTGTGTTGAATGTGATCTGTTGCCACGTTTCGACATAACTAACTTGGATCGGTTGCCATATTCTGGCATAACTAACTTGGATCGGTTGTCACGTTCGACATAATTATTGGATCGGATACCACGTTTCGGTATGCTAACAGTTTGAGTTTGGGTTCCGTGAAAGGACCAATGATGTGATATAAAATGTGAATAATAATGATGTGATATAAACTGTTGGTTCCGTGAGAGGACCTACGGTTTGAGTTTGGGTTCCGTGAGAGGATCAATGATGTGATATAAACTGTTGGTTCTATGAGAGGACCAACAGTTTGAGTTTGGGTTTCGTAATATTGCTAATAATGTATATGTTCGATATATATGCATGTGATTATACTGTTGTCTTGACTTGCTTATGTTGCACTAGTGGAATAGCCGGGTGATCCTACCAATACACTATGGGTGTGTACTGATACTTCATTTGATATGATTTTGTTGAGTACAGGGCATCTTCAAGCGGCTATTGACAGACCTCGCTTAGGAGATCAGTGATCGTTCGAATTCAAGGGTGAGCCAATTCTTCAAGGCTACCATGGGTTCTGTTTCGTCTATGTCCACTATTTCAGGACTAAGACAATTGTTTTAATTAGTTGATTAGCTTATTAGACTGGGTTTCATCCCTTCTTGTTTTGACTTGGTTCATTGTTAGATGATTTGGTACATTGACTTTCAATTTCTTTGCATTACTTCCGCATTGTTAGTTATTATTGGTAAACTTTTGTTAGAGTTTATGGGAACTCTATTTCTTTCCGTAGTACTTTCCTGTTTTCGTTTACTTAATGGCCTTAGTTTTGGATTAGTTGTTTGGCTTGGGTTGGATTAGTGGTTCTCCCACCGGAGAGTTAGTGTGGGTGTCAATCACGATGGTCGGGGACGGGACATTACGACAGTGGCAGGCGGTATGGAGGTGATTTTAGATATGGCAGCGGTGGTGGGAAATGGGGTGGAGGTGGCGGTGGGTATGGTGGCAGTGGTTGAGGAGGAAGTGGGTGTTACAACTGTGGGGAAGATGGTCATTTCACAATGGAATGTGGCCAAGGTTCGGAAGATGGCCATATCTATCACCTTCGCTACATTCCCTTGCAAAATGACCATTTTCCCCACACTTGTAACACCTACTTCCTCCTCCACCACCACCACCATACCCACCTCCACCTCCACCATACTTCGCACCACCACCGTCATATCCACCATCACCTCCATACCATCTGCCACTGCTGTAACTACCTTCCTCACCACAATATCTCCCACCTCCACATCCATATCAGCCACCACCACCATAGTGATCGCCTCCACCATCATGGGATCCTCTTTTGATAGGAGCACCATCTGGATCGGTAACATTGACAGCCTTAGTACAACCGTAATTCCCATATTCCACATCAAATTCAAAAACTAAACCATAAGCTAAGCTACGAAAGTGTCACACCCCGAGCTACCCCCGAGACGCGGACACGGGACCTAGGACCACAAGTGATCCCAAGCTAACCCTGCTGGCATGATCATGAGCATACTAAAGAAAATAAACTGATGCGGAAGCTAAATCATAAATAAATCTGAAAAGATGGG
>JAJOOF010023768.1:0-22799 GCA_029582545.1 Solanum lignicaule | reverse complement strand
AGTGCCACGTAGGCCGAAAAGGGGTAGAATATTATAGATAAATTAAGTTCGGGGGGGTAATAGGACCTTAGTAAAGGTTAGGTGTGTCTCTGGGATTTCGGGCATAGGCTGGGGGGGTACTTATGCATTTTCCCTTGTATTTAAATTAAGAGCAAAGTATTGAAAATTTGATGTAAATTATTAGTTTTTTTTCGAATTATTGATAGCCTTAAAAACACACTTTACTTTATTAATTGAACTTGAATACATCCCCGATCTTGCAACATGACTGAAATACACTCCTAAATTCTCGTCAAGTTTAGGAGTGTTTGCAACATTTATCTCGACCTTTTATTAATAGTCTCATATTCCTACAAGAATTTGAGACAATTTGAAATGTCAGGTTACATATCGGGAATATATCTAAGTTTAGTTAGTAAAATAGAAGAATATTTAAAAACTATCAATAGTTCGAGAATGAAATTAATAATTCGGAAAAGGGTCAAAAATACCCCTCAACTTTCATTTATTGATTGATTTTACCCTTACTATTAAAATGAAGTTATTCTTACCTCTATCATTAATAAACTTATCATTTGTGCCCCTCCTTGAACGAAAATCCCCAAATCAATCAAAATTGACCCTATTTCTAAGAAAGTAACTCACCATCCAAATATAACCCTTACCCAAATCCAAACTCGACCTAACGACTTAACCCAAACCAGCCATCCTTGATTATATCATAGTACTGTTTGGATTTTGTATCTATGATAACTCGATATATACAAATATTCTCTCTAATTGAAAGTAAATAACATAAATGCAATCAAATCATAATTTTAATTTGTGATTTACGACACATTATGCATAAACATGATGTTGCCCACCCAGAATTAATGTTCTGAGAGAGAGAGATGTCAATGTGAAGTTGTGCTCAAAAGGGAGTACTATTACTTAGGTAAACATCCAACACAAGATTTTCTTTATTTATTTTTCCTTTTTGAGAGCTAGATAGACCTTTTTCTCCTTTTTGTTGTCAAAATTAAGAAATACAAGTTGTATCAATATGGGTGTTGTTTTGCACGACAAAAAAAAGATTTATGCTTTTCATAGAGTTACAACGCAATGGAGAATTTGTAATTTTGTTCCTCCAATCTTCATTGATTATTGCTCTCCAATTTCCTTCATCTTGTTCCTCCATTTCTATAGCAAACAAGTGTAGTGTTCTCCTAAAAGAATTAGATTTCAAATCCACAGTATTGTTTCAATCTAATTTTCAAATTGGGTTTATGAGAATCACACCCATGTTTTCTCGTTATATAGAATTAAATCAGTGTACATATGCACAAACAAAAAACAAGACTCAACGGTTCATAAAGCAATCCAAGGGACATTTATTTTCACAGCTAATTCACAAGAAAATCATAAAAATGAAAGAAAATTTTGCCTCTGTTTCGTCCTTTGCCCTCAAAGGTGTTTCTTCTCCATCATCATCAAACCCATCTTCAAAATTTAGCATATAACTCAATGATATTAACGAAACTATATTATTTTTTGTACCGATTCAATCCATTTCTGATGAAATTGTATTTTGTGGCTAATTTGGGAGGTTATTAGGTTACGAGAAACAGAAGGATTGAGTTCTTGAGATTTACTTTAGAGATGCAGGTGAAGTAGGTTTGGGTTAAGTTAGTTGGGTCGGGTTTGAGTTTGGGTAAGGGTTATATTCGAATGATGGGTTATTTTCTTAAAAATTAGGTTAATTTTGATTGATTTGGGGATTTCCGTCCAAAGAGGGGCATGAATGATAAGTTTTGTAACGGTAGGGGTAAAAATAACTTTATTTTAATAGTAAGGGTATAGTCAACCAATAAATCAAAGTTGAGGGGTATTTTTTACCCTAATAATTTAGGTAAAGTTTAAAATATTTTCTAGGGAAAAGGGTCAAAAATATCCGTCAACTTTGTTTTATTGATTGACTATGCCCTTGCTGTTAAATGAAGTTATTATTACCCCTACCGTTACTAATTTCATCATTTGTGCCCCTGTGTTGACGTAAATCCCCAAATCGACTCAAATTAACCCAAATATTTAAAAACGATCCATTCCCCATTTTAAACCAAATGCCCCGACCCATCTAACATATAACCCATTCCCCTTTACCCTTTCCACTTGGACTTTGTTTCTTAATGGACACGTTTACTAAAAAAAGAATGGTGGTTAAGAATGTCCGTTCGAATAAGCCCAGGGAGAGAACCACATAAACTTTATACATATTTGCTTGTTGATTTAGGATTAGAGACAGTAAGAAAGGGAGAATGTAATTCCGCAGAATGAAATGTAGTCGAAAAACTTTGTTTAACACCCAGAGAAAATCGAAGAAAACAAGAAGTAAACAGACGGTCCATAGAGAATTGAAATTTCTAAGATGCGAATATTGATGGATCTAAAATGGAGATGGAAGATAAACACGAAGGAAAGGAGCGAAAGAAGAAGAAGACCGGAAATAAAACAAATTGTGATGAAATCAAAGGTCCCGTCTACAACAGGAGCAGAAGAAAAATGGAAAATAGAATTTGAGTACAAATCCGGTAACGACAAACTGGAATTGAAAGATGACGAGATATGTGAAGGCGTAGATAATATAGTAGAACCTGGCATTAACGAAAAAGATGAAAGAGATGCATCAGAGCCATTAACAACAAAGAAAGGTGAAATTTCATAGAGAAAGTTGTCGTGGTGGTTGGTGGTAAATGATTAAGTCCAAGTGGAATGAGCTATATGTTAGAGGGGTCGGAGAATGAGTTTAAAATAGAGAGTGAGTCATTTTTAAAATACAGGTTAGTTTAAGTTGATTTAGCGATTTTCGTCAACACAAGGACACAAATTATGAAATTAGTAACGGCAAAAATAAAAATTAACCATATAATATAAGTAATTAATTTTTTGCCTTCTCCTCGGCGTCGCCAAAACAAGAAGACAGCAGGGTGAAGTCATATTACTTCGATTTTCCTGTCGTCACTGTCAGAAAACTGCCAAGTCTTTTGTGAACTCTCATAACTGTCCATCAATGGTGAACAAGGCATGGAGAATAATCCCACGGCCCCTTATCGAAACTGTCCTCAACAATCATGCTCAACACCACCGTGTTCCTCAACCCCTTATCCTTCACGGCCCTCGTGGCGTCGGCAAAACCACCCTCATTCTTCAACGTAACCATCTTATACACTAACTTTCTTGGTTTTTTCATATTACGATCCGAAATTCAGTGTGAATGGAATTTACTGTGCTTAATATGATACCCATTTGTTAATTTTTGGTATAAGTAATTGATTCAGGCGAATTTGGTGTATCTGCTCTAATTTAGACTTGGGTTCTTGTTTTGAGTTTTGCAGGTCTTATGGGTAAATGGAACAGCGGACCTCATGTTACAGGCTATGTGGACTTTGCGGAATCTGTAAAAGATCATCACCCAATTCATGGCCAATCATTTCCATGGGGTTCTTGGTCAAACTGCACACCTCCTTCACTGCCATTTCTTACAACTCAACTTGAAAGCTGCCTTGAATCAATGACCCAGAAGGGTATTAAGCTTGGAACTATAAGTTCTCATCAGATTTTTACTGTTTTAAGTAAATGGCATGGACTTAGTACAGCACTTAAACAGATCCTAGATGGTAGTAATTCGAACCCCAGAAAGGCTGTTTCAATTAGGAATAATTCCGTGTTGAATTTATGGGAAAAGGCTGTTTTTGCATCAAGTGTTCGATTAAATGCCGAAGAGAGTGGTGGGTTGAGTTTGGAGGAGGAGACATATTATAAGGAAGCAATGTTAGCTTTGAATTTGGCTAAAGAGGTTATAAGGGTGCAGCAAAAGTGGAGAGCTAATGCAATCAAGCATTTGAATCAGACTGGTGGGTTTTCAAGGTCGTTGGCCAATTCAGCAACTGATTGGCCCTGTTTGTTATTGGAACTCCTTTCATCTGCTGCTGAAATAGATTACTTTCAGGTAATCTGAATAAAGTTGGGTTTTTAATTCATGCAATTATAGGAGCTTACATTATTTTTGTATAAGAAAAATGGCTATTTATATGTATTGATGAAAAGTATGAGCAGGGAGCTAAAATTGATGTGCACCTAGTAAGCACATTCTTCACCCTGTACTCTCAAAGCAAAGTCTCTGAAACACAAATAACTTGCGTCTTGTGCTGTATTATATGACATTGATGTTTTCTTGGTTGGACATGTCAAAATGAGTAGCCGAAGCTGGTCATAAACAATATTGAGGTTCTAAAGAATGCAATGCTGACGGATGATTCTACAGTCTGTGCATCCATGTATCATGATAGTCTGATATGGAGAATAATAGCCTTGGGTGCAAATGAGAGATCTCTTCCAGTTATTCTTGTAACATCTGATAGGTAATGCAACATAACTTTTTCTTTTAGCCCAATACTTGCATTTGTCATACATCTCAATGGACCAAGTTGTTAATCTTACATTTTATAATGTTCAGTTGTGTCATGTTTGGAATGCATGTGTTATGTTTAAGAGCTGCATTTGTCATCCATCTCAGTGGATCTAGTCGTCAAACTTCCATTTTATAATGTTAAGTTGCATCATGTCTTTTGAAATGTATGCATTATTCCTCAACGTTATATCTAGCATCTAGATAAGTCATACAAAAGTAGAATTTATATGTTGCCTCTCTTAGTTCAGTAATTTCAAGTTCAATAGTCACAGAATACAAATAAAAAAGAAATGTAGCGCCAACTTCCTTATTCTATAAAAGAAATGCTGTAAAGTGATATGACCTTATAAAGAAAAAGGATTTAAAGTGATATCTTTTGTGGTTGAAGTGCATGGATTGTAGAATGATATAATTGGCATGAGGTGGTCTGTGTGAAGTGCTCTCTATCCTCCTTGGCACATTTGATGTATGTTTGAACTTGGAGGCATCCTCTGTATCTCTTTGAATTAGGAATCTAAAGTATGAGTACATTTTTTTGAGTAATTATAATCATATATCATATATATATATATAAAAGAAAACCTTAGGCCCGCTTACGTGGCGCCACCACAAACCAGAATTTTCTTTTAAATTTATTTATTTCCAAAACTAGTCTTCCCCTTTCATGAAAAATTGTGACTTTTATGAAGAGTTGCGACTTTAATGAAGAGTTGTTACTTTTATGAAGAGTTACGACTTTTATGAAGAGTTGCGATTTTTATGAAAAGTTGTGACTTTAATGAAGAGTTGCAACTTTTATGAAAAGTTGTGACTTTTATGAAAGGTTGTGACATTTCCGAAGGGCTGCAACTTTTCCAAATAGTTAAAACCTTTCCGATAAGGCACAATAAACATTTGTTCACGCTACCCTTTGTTGTCTATAAATAGAGGGATTTGCTCTCATTTTAAAACAACGAAAATTCTAAACCTCTTCTTATTCTTCTTTTCTTCACAATTAAATATTTGGGTACTTTGTTCCTGTTGAGTGGCTCACAGACACCATTGCTTGTGTTACAAATCTTGGTATGTATTTTTACAGTCATTAATTTATGCTTATGCTATTAAGGATAAATGATAAGATGTAATAAATTTCATTTTCCTTTACATTATTAATGTTTGTTACTACGTAATCTTGTATGTAAGATAATATAGTGTTTTAATTTTAATGACTGATAGATTTTAAGTAATATTTTATAAATTCTGTGATATTAAATTCCCGCGCAAAGCGCGGGTAATTTTACTAGTTACCAATAAATCTCTAAGGGCTAGTTGGCGCACTGTTTGCACTCAGCATACAATGGGCCCCTTTTCTCTACCCTTCTCCACTTTAATGCCAGAGGGTTTTTGCTGCGACTCATGACATGCACTTGACCTACACATCATGTGCTGCACTCTTACCACTAGACCAAAGCCATGGGGGGACTATGAGTCGGTTTTTCACTCACTAGGTCCCAAAAGAATGATCTTCATCCCGCCCGGACACCACAGTCATCAAAAAAAAAAAGAAAAAAAGAATGATCTTGATCCCCGGATATGTGCAAAATGCAGCCCTTGAATGGAATGTGTGAATTTATGTAAGCTTCAGTGGTCATGAGATTAGAATTGTTTGGAGGTGAAACTTCATCGTAGCATCAAACATAGTCAATGAAACTTAGTGCATAATTCGTGCCATACAGGATTCTTTACTATTGCTTGTCTAACAGGGAGAATTGATGCCTGTGTAGGAGAAAACAGTAGCAATATAAATATCTTGCTTTGCAGGATAAAAATACTCTTGCTGTCTCACCAGCTTTTCAGTAGTTTTGTTCAGATTTATGTTGTTATATGCTCAACTTTCTTTAACTTACTTTTAATGCAAATTGGAGATTCAACACTAAGCAAGAAAATTATTGCAGCTACTATTCATATCGTGCCTATATGGATTTTGGATTTCCGGACATTTTCATCTCACGTGAGGTAAACACATCATAATTATTTGAACTTACTGCTCCACCTCAATGGGTTTGCATCTTTTGTTTGTTAGCTTATCAAGGAAAAAGAAAGAGAATGTGAACCTTTAGCGCAATTTTTTCCTATGTAATGCTTTGGTAAGCTACAGAATGGTTAGGATTCAGTTTATCCAGTTTAAATGACATGTTTCTTTATTGAAGTGATACCAGCACCATCTTTCTCTGCAGTGGTTAAATTTAATATGCAACTTAATTTCTTCTTGTGAACTATGTATACATCTACCTTCGTTTTTATTTTTTGATAAGTAACTAAATATCTCCTTTGTTGGGAATGCAGACATTTGGGTGGACTCCTGCAGAAGCTAAAATGCATATGGTTGGTGACTATTTTAGTCAGTCAGAGGTATATCCTTCTTTACATCAGATATACAATCATCATAAAAAGTATGCCTTTTGGCTTAAATTAAATCATAATGATGATTTTGCTCTTACTTATACTGCAGTGGAATGTGATTGTTGAGGTGCTAGGACCAAATCCAAGGCATCTATTTGAGATTTATGCACTCAAGCTAAGTAATTACTACCAAAAGTGAGTACTTATGGATGCTTGTTTTCAAATATAATAATTGATCTGTGGCAATAGGGGCTCTAGGCTCGCGATTGTCATATAAATATAATGAAACCCAATCAATATAATAAGCTGCTGATCTGGGGTTGTTTTTCTTATAAGAACATAGAAGTTCCAAATATGCATTACACATTGAAGGGGAATGAGGTTGACCAGTTTCTTAGGTATATTAAAATAAACCATTTTTCTAGGAGAGGCCAACAGTACAGGTCATTTTTGTGATAATGCCATCATATGCCAAAGGACAGCTTTGGGAACTTCCAGAAAAGCTTTCTATGGCATGTGATCAGCAATTACATATTACTTTTCCTTTGGTATAGGAAAATGAAAGGGGTCTCCAGGAAAGTAGACTAAGATAGGGAACATTGTCATATAAGACTTTACATCCCATGTTTTTTGCACTGCACTTTTATCGAGATATTTCCCGTGCAACCTCTAAACCACTCATCATTTATCATGGTGGGGTTACGTAGTACTTCTTGTTGCTTGGGCTGAAGTATTATTCTTTTTTACTCAATATATCTCAGTTCTGTGATTTACAATGCACGCGTCATTCCTTCTTCTCCGTTTCTCTATTATTGTCTTTTTTTTTGTAAATAAACGTATTATATATTACCAAGTGAGGATATTTACTACTCAAGAGAAAACAAAAATATGCACCACCTAACTAGATATAAGACCTTAGTCGAGTGCTCCTAACATCTGCTAGCTTTTATATTACAGGGGATAGAAATTTAGATGGTCAACATAGTTTGCAAGTTTAGGGACCAAACTAAGCCTGGATAAAACATTCTGAATGATCAACTTGATTATGACACCTGGGAATCTTCTTCCCTTCTGAAAAAAAAAACAGCATTCCTCTCTATCCACAATTGATAGACATCAGCATCCAGCACAATTCTGTAGACTGCAGCACCCTTGCTATGGCCACCACAACATTTAACAGCCCAAGTTATTTCCTCTTGCCTGGACAAACAGTTTCTATGGATGCCTTGCCATGTAAGTAGCTTTTTCCATATTGCACCAGACACACAGCACTGGAAGAACAAATGATTCAAAGCCTCATTCACCTGGTTACAGAAAGGACATAGAAGATCAGTTGCAACTCCCCATCTTGCTAATCTTTCCTTTGTAGCCAACCTGTCAAGTATAGCCAGCCTTAGTGTAAAATTCCATTTGGGAGAGCCTTTGATTGTAGATGAGTTTCCTCCAGTGGATCTTTGGAAAGTGACCCTGCAGCTTCTTGTAATCCTATCTGATGGAAAACTTTTCAGCCAGAAGCATGTCATTTTCACTGTAACCAGCTGATGCCAAGTAACTTTTAGGTTTTAAAAATCATCTGTATCACCCAAGATGCATTCTTTGGGACAGTATTCCAAATATTGTGCCCCTCTCTTTGTAGTAAGCATGGCCCATTGCACCCATCACTTCTCTTTCTTTCTATGTAGGTGCCACGGTAATTTACAGCTTGCTGCTTTATTCCACAGACACATTGATTAATCTAATTCCACCAGCTACCAGAGGGCAACATAGTTTCTCCCAGGCAATGAGAGCCTTTCTAGAGAATTCAGCAATGTTTGTCCACAAGAATCTCCTGCATATAGTTTCAATAAACTGAGTGATTTTCTTTGGCAACACAAACACCTGAGCCCAGAAGGTTTGAATAGTAGAAAGCAGACTCTTCAAAAGTTCTGTTCTTCCAACATAAGAAACCTTGAAGTCCAGGAGGTAACTTTGCCTAACATTTTCTCCATAAGTGGTTCACATTGTAGTGCTGTAAGTCTCCTAGTGCTTAAGGGGACACCAAGATATCTGAATGGTAATTCACCCATAATATAACCAAGCACATCTAGTATCTGTTGTAGGACAGTCAAAGGTACTCCACCAAAATACACAGAACTCTTCTGTGGATTTGCTATAAACCTCAACAGCTGAGAAGTTTTGAACTTGATTAGACAAAACAATCACTGATTGCACATCCCCTCTACAAATAGGAGTAAGAGCCTATTTGGATTGGCTTATTTTAAGTACTTTTAAGCACTTCTGAGGTGTTTGAGTAAAATAAAAAAAGTGCTTTTAATCACTTGTTTTTAAGCCAAAAAGACAAAAAATAAACCCAAAGCTACAAGTCCATCCAAAAAGGCTCTAAGTCATCTGCAAACCCCAAGTGCACCAAATTTACTTTAGCACTTATAGGATGGTATTTGAGTTCCTTCCAGTGTTTAAGGGTTTGAGGAGCCTGCTTAAGTACTCCATAGCCAGTACAAATAGGAAGGGGGAGGTAGCGTACACCTTGTGTGAACTCTTTCCTTGCAGCAAAGTGGGCAGTATATTTACCATTCAATACTACAGAATTAGAGACTGCAGTCATGCATTCCAAATCCAGTGGGTGAACATCTCAGAAAACCTTGAAGTCTCAGATTTTTCTCCATATAGGGCCACTCAACAGGGTCATAGGCCTTTTGTGCATATCAATTTTTAACATGCATCTTGGGGAGATCGATTTCCTACCATAGCCCTTCATAAGTTCATGGCTCATGATGATGTTGTCTGTGATCAGACGACCAAACGACCAGGCACAAAAGCGGTTTGGCTATTGTTTACCATCTCCTTCATAACAGGTTGGAGTCTTCTTGTTAATATCTTTGAGATTATCTTATACAAGACAGTGCAACAACAGATTGCTCAAAATTCCCCTGTGGAGGAGGGATTTTTAACACCTTAGGGATAAGGGTTATGACTCCACTATTAATAGCTTTACGCATTCTTGAAGTCTTGAATAAGTCCATCACAACATCTTCAACATCAGTGCCAATAATAGTCCAAGCTTTCTTAAAACATAATGCATTAAAACCATCCTTAACAGGTCGTTAGTGTCATTAATACTCTGCAGGCTCGTCTTATTTTTTTTTTTGATAAAAGTAACAGTGGCTCGTCTTATTTTTCCTCCTTAGAGACTGGTCTGGTACGATTCTTGTGAGAGTAGGTCCATTGAGCATTACCTCAGGCAAGACTACTGGAATCTGATGAGCAGCATTGCCTCATAGCCTTTTATAAAATTCTAACACTTCATGTTCCACCTCCTGTTCTGATTGAAGTAAGATGCCATCCTTTTCAACAAGTCTTCTAATTTGGTTCTGGGCCTGCCTATTTTTCAAGCAAACATGAAAATAGGCTGTGTTAATATCCCCTAGTCTGAGCCATTGGACTCTAGACTTCTATTGTGCAATACTCTCTTCAATCTTAAGCCATTTCTCCAACTGTTGTTTGGCTTTTTTCTCCTCCTGTATTAACTCTGCAAATGTGGTATGGTCCCTTAGGTGTTCTTGAACATCTGCAGAGCTGCTCTAGCATTGGAAACACTCTGGTATCCACCCTTTGGAGTTCCCTCTTTGTTAGTAATTTCAGGCCTGTTTGAACCTACTTCAATTTATGCCAAATTCCAAGCATCAGAACCCCTTACATGGCTTTCTTTAATATTCATTAACAATGTGAAAGTTGTTCTTGGTGGCCAGCCTTGTAACGGTAAAAATTTAAATGATTCCATCCTCCTTCTGGAGAACTTTCAAACATCACACTCAGTGGGCAATGATCAGAGAAATGAGCTTCAAGAATAGTCCCCTCTAAGTGAGGCCACTGCTGTATCCATATTGCATTACCAAAAATTCTATCAATCTTGCTAAATGTCTGGTAATTAGACCAGGTGAAATGCCTCCCAACTGTTCTCATTTCAATCAAACCAGTATTATGAATAAACTCTTTTTTTTTTTTTGAGAATTGGTAAGTATTAACCAGTATTAGGATCCCTGTAAATATTATGCTTTTTGTTCTTTTCTGATTTTTTAAAGGTCCCCAGCATATTCTTAATGCTGATGAATAAACTCTTCAAAATCTCTAACTTCATCATCCTGAACTGGATTACCATTAACTGTCCCCAGCTGCTCAAATTGTATTAAATTCTCCCATGATCACCCTAGGACAATTCAGTGCATTGATTATGTCCTTTAAGTCACACCACAAACCCATTCTATTAGAGATAGTATGCAGTCCATATATTATACTGTGGTTGAAAGTAATACTTGACTGCAGTGTAGTCACCTGGCCATGTATAAATTGTGTATGTATCCTGATAGTGTTGAAATCCACAACCCAGCTCCAAGACCAACAAATTTAGTAATGATTCAAGGAGCATTACATTCCTTCACTCTATTTTCAATGTCAACTATTAAGACAACCTTATTATCAGCGCAAAACTTCTTAAACTCCTTATGTTTATACTTTTTGTTTTTTTTAATGAAAAGTGGCCAAAGGGACACAAATTATATAAATCAGACCAAAAGGCCCAAGGACTCCTTGTGTGTATAAACCTTACTCATTCCCCTAACATTAAAATAATAAAGGAGGAAACACCCATTTCAACTAAAATCCTAGCATACGAAATTCTCTCAGCAGTTGTAGTGCTATCATCTGCATAGAGTGGTCTTCCAAGTGACCAAGTCCACTGCCAGTCTTACTCAAAGCTTCTTACGCCAATAGTTCAGTGATAAGTTGGGAAGTTTAACCCACAGGGGAATGGTTTTAAAGACCTCTTCATTAAAGCTGAATTCAGCTGTCCATGCCTTGGTTAATTGGTCGATTATTCAAAACTGCCTGAGAACAAAACTTCATTCCCCTCCTCAGTGATATTCAATTTGATCACAAAATATCCATCCGTCTGGTAAAGTACCTTAGGCTTTGAGACAAAACTCCACTGGCTTGCAATGTATCTCTCAATTGCTCCAACGATAGGCGCACCCAAGGGTGTGTCCTAGTGGTCAATGGAGTGGTTGAGAACCATGAGATCTTAGATTCAATTCCTAACGGAGACAAAAAAACACAAGGTGATTCTTCCCATCTGTCCTAGCCTTGGTGGACAGAGTTACCTGGTACTTGTTGCTAGTGGGAAGCGGCAGGTATCCTGTGGAATTAGTCGAGGTGTGCGAAAGCTGGCCCTGACACCACGGTCATCAAAAAAAAATTGCTTCAATGAAAGGAGTATTCCCCACAACATACAGATGAGACCTGCTTCTACTTCTAATTCTCTGCTTCAATATCCTCCTTGAGAAGATGCACTACAATGTCCCCTTCTTCAGTCACAGGTGGTAGCCACAAACTTGTTCCCTGCTACCAACCCAGCCCAGGTTCTTCCCTCGTTGGCGTGAACCTTGGCAGCACAAGGTTCAGTAGGCTTCTGGGTTCCTGGATTAGGCATAGCTACTGTTCCATTAGCAGTTTGTGAAGTAGACACAGCAGTTTCTTTTTCCTTTTTTTTGGCGGGGAGGGGGTTCCATTCGCGTATTCACTGCAAGCCCTCCTGGCACCATAGGCGACTTCGAATTGGTGCACATGTCAGCCAATAAGTTTCTTAAAAAAAGTGTCTATTATTGTCTTTTATTCTCCACTTAGAAATATGGAAAAGATTGTCATTTCCTGTTACCATCTGTGGAAAACTATGAAAGATAACGTTTCTATCCTCGACTAAATTATTATCACATTCTAAGCCACTTCCATATTTTGTGGAATCTAGGGTCATGAGTGATCAGAGCAGTAAATTTGAGGATATCGTGGATGCGTACTTGGCATATCTTCAAGTAAGTTCCAGAATGAATTACAATTTATATTGCTTTTGGTTTTTAACTTTTCAGTTATGGAGCTTTTACCCCATTAAATGTATCAGCTGAAGTTTGTGAGTCAGATGTAAAAGAAAAAAAAAACAAAAGGAAAACCAACTTTTCAAAATCCTCTTATCTTGGGTTTCTTTTAAATCTATTGATTTCGATCACGATGCTTCCTTTGAGTTTATTCATAAAAAATTTAGGCATGCTTCAGTTTCTATCACTTATAAGTTATAGGTTCATAGGACTTTGCAACCATTTGAGCTTGCAGGCGAGTCACTATTTCTTGTTTTATTTGCCTTATTGTATTCATGTACAAAGTCACACAGTTAGCTTTTGTACAAGCTATTTTATTTAATGGACCTTCTGTATTTACAAGCTCATTGCTTTTGTATTCTCTCCCATAAAAATATTTACACAACTCTACAACTAGGAATAGGCAAGATACCTGTGAATGCAATTGGTGAATGAGTGATTTGCTGAATTATCTCATGGAAACTTGGTTGATTTTCTCTTCACTACAATTTCAAATGTCTTCTTTCCATTCGGTTAAAAGTCCTTGAGCTATATATTTCGTAATCTAGTGAGAGTTGTGCCTTGCATCTTGATTTATTTGATCCATAATGTAGTCTGATACATTATAAAGACTGTCCCTGGAAGAAAAATTTAAGGGGTTTTTAAAATAATTTGCATCCTTGAGATATCACGAGTTTGTGAGTAAGAGTCTGTAGTGTCGGTGCTTTAGTTTGGAAGGATGCCACATGAATTAGGATTCTTAAGAGAATTTAAAACAATACACTGAAAATAAATGCTAAAAAACACTGGATTGGGGATCATAAGATAATTAAGACAACATCCAAGTCACAGTAGGTGTGAAGCAGCTGCAAATGAAATCGAGTTGACTTCTTGCTATTGTATAATATTCTACTTTTCCATTCCGAAAATGTTTCACGTCCGACATATGAGAACTTCCAAATATTTAAATTTTTTTGATGAAGTATAAGCCCTCATCTGCTATTCTTACCTGTATTTTAGGTAACAGTAATTAATCCTGCCATGGATAGAGCATTGTTACTTCTACAGAAATTTGCGGTTGATGCACGAAATGGAAGAATTTTGAAGGACAAGCTATGTTTTGGTGCTCCATGGAGACACCCTCCATCTTCTGATGATCCTACATTGTGTCGTCAATGGGCTAAAATTCAACTTATGGATTTTGTTCAGTGTCTTGTGAATGCAGAATTTGGGGTATCTTTCATCTTGTTCTAGTTTTTAACCTAATAAGCTGGTTCTAGCATTGAATGTCTGTATACAAGCATTGCACAACATTATGCAATGTGAAGAGCTTCATTCTCTTTCCCTATGTGCAAGTATTGTAGAGCTATTATTTACATGCTACTCTGTTGTTTTATGTCTTCACTTAGAAATCATGTAAATGATGCCTCCTCGCAATACTCTCTGGTCTGATTTATCAAAAAGTGCGAGAAGTATGAATACGCAAGAACCATTATAAAACAGCAAAATAGATGAGTCATGCTGTTTGTGATGGTCCACTTGTCTCATTATGTAATGCTTTATGTAAACAATGACCTTATTGTGGCTTCTTATTAGGTACATTACTGTGTAAACGGATAAAATGGAAAACAAAAGTTATGATGCCATGTTTTTGTGCTTTTGTAATTGAGAAAGAAGACATTCCAAAACGTGTCCCCTAAATTTTGTAGATGAAATATGATTACCGTTTTAGAGCCATTAGCATCATAGATACTTAGTCTTTTTTTTTTGCCTTGCTTTTTATTCTTTTCTCCAACTTGCAGGTGAACTACCTAGCTGATTGTAGTCTTGAAATTTTTGATGATCCATCTGCTATTGCATTATTAGAGGTACTACTCATGTCAATTACACCTTTTCTATTGAGATATCTCTGTGTTTTAATGCAGTTCTCATTTTTGTTCTGAATTTGATTTTTTTCCTGCGGTTGCTATAATATTTGCTGCTCTTTGCTATAATTCTATGAATATAAAAGAGGCACCGTTCGGAAGAGAAGATGTGATGTCCAAAGAGGAAACAAAGATATTGGAAGAACTAACAAATTGACACTCCTCCTGTTACACTTAAAAATTTTTGTTCACCTCTTTTTTAGGTCGGTCTACTGTATTCACAACGGGATCCATCATTCCTTCGTCCTCTTTCTCGGGGTATTCAGAGGTGCCTTGTTAGATGGTAGGATGTGCATTGTCATTCACCCTGGTTTTAGAACAAGTAAGAAGCATCCACATGTGTTTACTCTTTCCGTTGTGCTACAGGCTTGTTCAAGAGAGAATCCAACTGCAGTCAAAGACTTCACTCCAGTATCTTTGGCAGCGAGTCATACGTGGGCGCAGCTATCGCCATCTGATGTTAGAAGTAGGATACAAGTAGTTCATCAAGGTAATAATTTCTAATAAAACTTTCAAAGGGACATTTTGGTTATGGGTCTTGTGAACATATATCTATAGAATAGTCTCATAATCCTATGATTTCACAATATTGAAAGCTATAACTATTTTTATTCTATTCTATGTCTAAATGTAGTATTCAACTTTATCTCATTTGCCTTATGCTTTTTGGTGGCTAACATACCATGTGCTATGGTCTATTAGGGCTATGGTGAATTAATTACTGTTGGTCAAGCATTTTGATGGATATGTCTTTACCTAAGGTTAGACTTCGATAGTGTTTGTTTTCTGGAGTAACACTTGTGTTCTTAACATAACTCTTTTATCTGATGTCACACTAAATAAGAGCTTTTATTGCTGCATTTCAGGTAATGTGGGGTCAAGCTCATGATTTACAATGATGAAGATTCCGATTGATCATTAAAAGAATTGTAAGTAAATCTTGAAGACAATTATTAATTACCCTATCCTGTGCAAGTAGTAGGCCTTCTTTTGAGAGTAACTTGCCATCAAATATGAATACCCATCAAAGTGTATTATTGCCAACGCAGAGTATTTAACTCAGAAGGAAGCAAGAAGAAAGGATATTCCTGCTTTCATCTGAAATAACTGACTAGAATTCCTGACAAAGAAGACCGTCAATGCTGTTCCATTCTGACACATTTGCTTTATTTCCTTGTGCTAAAGCTTCTTGGCTTCCAGAGCCATAGATAGTGCCAGAGAAAAAATTAAGGGTGGTAAATGGGTCGGTTGGGTTAATTTCGGACTGGTCATATCCCAATCCACCCAAAGTTTTATTGGGTCAATATGCCATAAGGGTTGGGTTAAGATGTGTAAAATAACAACCCAACCTGCCCAATGTAATATAAAGGTTTCCCTCCTTATAAATAGGGATGTTGTGAGATTAGAAAAGCAAACCCAAGCATCTGTTGTTCTCATTCTTTTGCAAGTAAATCTTTAAACTTTTTAATTCCATTCCTATAACTTTCTACATTACAAAAGTTTTTTGGAAAAATATTATTCAGCAGTGGCTCGTGTTTTTAGTTTTCAAATAACATTATTTTTCAAGAAACTATTTACTAGGACTTCAAACCTTTCAAAACTAGATTTTTGTAAGTTTGTAATATCTAGCTTTAAGTTGATTCACGTACCAAGCATATTTTATGAATGGCGTAATTGTCATTTTGTCATTTTGTCATTTTTGGAACAATAGAAGATCTATGAAAAAACTTTGAACTTAAATGTATCATATCATTATTTTTTCTTAATTACTACTGAACTTTCTTTTATTCCTTCTCCTTATATATAGTTAAAACAAGGAATATAAGGATTTTTTTTCTTTGGTAAATAGTATAGCTTTAATTCATAACCAACCAACGTACAAGTATAGCATCAGCAGCCTAGCCAAGCTACTCCTACATTCAACCAAACTAGTTTCACTTAGCTATTCCAAAGCAAACAAGAAACCTATGTAATTCTTAAGGGATAGGGGGATAGTCTCAGAACCTCCTGCTGTGTGACAAGAGACCCCAACCTATCTTAGCCCAAGACACTGTTAAAGTCTCCACATACGACCCAAGGAAATTGCTGCTGTAATGTGATCTGCATAACATCTTGCCACAGGGTCTCTTTCTTCTGTACCTCATTCCTTGCATAAACACAGGTAACATATAAACTAATCTTCACCCCAGGATCTTCAACCAGACAGTGTATATATTGCTCATGCACCTCAAGGATCATACCATTGGCATCACCATTATAATTATGTGCAGTCAACCATCCTTGAGCTAGTTTTCTTCTTATCGCAGGTGCTCTATGTTCCTTACCTTTGTTTCAAGACGTCCAAAAATGTCTACTCTCTGTTTATTCAGAAAGAGTTTGAGCTCCTTCTGTTTGTGGCCTTGGTTAAGGCCTCTTATGTTCCAAGTAGAGATGATCATGTAGGAAGGGATGGCATATAGTTGCCAGCACTCTTCCTCCTATCATGCATCTGAGCATCCAGCACATTATTTATATTCTGCATGAGTGAGGTTTCCTCAACATGTTGCTTCCCACTTCTTTGTCCAGGATCAGGTTCAAGTGGTGTTTGTAACACCTCAACATTTGATCCTATGATAGCAGTGTTATCCTTAACATTAGTATGATAATGAATAGGCATCCATTTAGTTACCATCCTTGTTCTTCTACCCTCTTTCCTCCGACCCTTACCATGGTCCTTTTCTGCCCCTACCACTTCAGTCTCCCCTCCACCCTCACTAGAGGAGTGTTTGTACCAACACTCAGCATCCATGTGCCCCAACTTGAGACAATGATTGCAGAATTTCGGTCTCCATTCATACTCAATAGATTGGTTCCAAGGCCCAGAGGGAGTTTCAACAACAATAGCATCCGGCAAAGTCTTTGTAATATTCACTTCAATCAGAACCCTAGCATAGGAGATCTTCTCAGCCTTAGCAGTAAATCCATCTGTATACAGTGGAACCCCAATTGCACTAGCAACTTTGCTCAATGCCTTAACAGACCAATATCCCACAGGTAATCTGGGGAATTTAACCCAAATTGGAATTTGACTGAACATATCAGCATTGAACTCAAAATCCAATTGCCAATTTCTCAAAATCATAGGTTTGTTACCATAGAAGTAAGGCCCTGCTTGCATCACTCTCTCCTTGTCAGCAATGGTATGAAATTTAAAGACATAGTACCCATCGTCATGGTAAAGCACATACTCTGTCATTTGCAGTTCATACGGATTATGCCCAATTACATAGCCTATTAAAGCTGTTTCCCACTCTTGAACTTGCAAGCAAATATCCTCCTCATCAATTTGAACTGTAAGAATACCCTCCTTAATCACAGGGGGTATAAAGTTCAAGGTCTTACCATTTCTGCGATTGCCCCTCACAGGTTCTGGAACGGCTGGGGTAGGACGCATAGATGTACCAGCATCAGAGAATTGTAGTCGCCTCTTCGGAGTATCCTTCCCAGTTGCATTCTCCAAGTGAATTACATCTTCCGCGCTGCTGTCATCATTCTCCTCCATAATAGTATGAAATTTCAGAGGTAGGAAACTCCCAAAAGTGATAGGTGCGAGCTGCTGAGCTTCACCTGTATCAGGTGTTACAATTTTGGGTGTATGTGTATGCGACGGTTGTCGGTGGCGGGCCATCGGAAAACACTCTCAGTTCACAATTACTGCCTTGCTATCATGCGCCGAGGGCACTCGCTTTCATGCTATTGTGCTCCTCTCCGGAACTACCTCCTTTTAAGGAATAGAAGAATTTGACTAGATCCGTGTTAATTAATGATGAGATTAACTAGAGCAAATCCAAAATTAATACTGTCTTATCCTAAATATTGTTTTTCTGATTAAAAAGAAAAAGAAATTTTATTTGGTTGAGATTGAAGATCAAAAAAAGATGTAGCTTAGATCCAAAAGTAGGACCTGATAGTCATTTCATATTAAAAAAGTATTTGAAAGATACTAAAGTAAATTCTTAATAATAACGGTTCCAAAACACAGTTTTTCATTTCTGGTTCCAGCAGGAAATTTCCTTATAACCCGTTGTCTTACAGAATTTTAAGCCGTTGGGTTGGACAGACTTTTGACTGTTGGGTTACATAGTTTTAAGTTTTTAACTCATTCTAACCTAATATTTTGATTGGTCAGTTTGGTTCAACCCATTTTGATCTGTGTAGTCTTCAGTTACTGATCGAACCCGTAGGGTTGGGTGGGTTACACAAAAATGTGTTAGAATTGCCTTCCCTAACTGAAAAACTGAATTCTGGTTCATTGACATATTATGCACTGACCTGTTGTTTCTCTTGGGGAAGTTGAGTATAATCACCCTTAAAGACTAATTATTACTCGCTTTGCTACAGTACTCTTACCACCGGCATTTTTCATATGATTGGCATCCCACTTGCTTCTTGTCTTTGATTTTTCGCTTCATCTTTCGTTTTTACTTACAGTTGATTTCTAGAGTACTGGGATTTCTCTCTTCTATATTAATTGAGCTAAAGTTATATGTGCAGTGCCCTGTGGGTTGGAGATGTAGCAAATTTCTTAGATGCAATATTGTTCTCATTCATCATCTGTGATCCTTTGAGCTTGTCCCATTTTTGGTTGAATGTTGTGTCTCCATCGTAGATCTGGAATGGTGAAGAATAAACCTAGAAATATCCAGACAAAAGTACAAAGTCAGTTGTGGATGCCTTACTTGTTGGAGCTCGGTGTCTCTCTTCAATACTTGGAAGTCGATCTTCTGTTTTTTTCTTTATTTTCTCCTCTCAATGGGTATGGAGGATTTTATTATTTCATTTTGGGTGGTGCGGAACGGAAAGGGAGAGATATGACTATGTTGAAGATCAGCCTGCAGCACTTCACTACACGCGCATCCAAGGAAAGCATTCACCATTGATTTATGAAAGGCTATATATATCAAGACTCTTAACATCCTTTCTCCAACCCTGGGACACTCGTTTTTATTTGGTGCTTCAATAACCAATAACTGCATGTATACTCTTAGGAAGGACTGATAATTAACCTTTGTACAGAAAGAAAGTTCAGAGTTATTGTTGAGAACATCTAAATTCTCTCAATCTTGCAAGAGAAAAGCAATTGGGAAACATTGTTTTCCTTCTAAAATATTTCCCTCAAGTGTGCTCAGGTAGCTTCTTGATATGATTGAATAAATTCTGAGTGTTATAAAGTTTGGACTCTGCTTCATTTCTTTCTTGTTTCTTGTATGTGTAAAATGGAAGAGTAGTAAAAAGTCTTGACTACGCAATTTGTTATTACTATTTTTGCTTCACTGCAGAGTGCAGCCACTGTAGTTCTGATGATCATCATTCATCACCCCTTAGTATATTTTGTCATACCTGTCAAAGCCTGGACATGACTCGTCACGGAGCTTTAGTTGAATAGGGGATAGGGACCCAACTTGGGTGAAGTGCACAAATACTCGATTTTGGGATTATCATTCAATTTATGCCCCTTTTTAGCTTACCTGCCTTTTAAAACAATTCAGACATTAATGTCTGAAATTGAAAATTCACTTGTGAACTTGTTATGCCAAAAAATGTTTTTTGTTCATACAACATTCAAATCTACTTTTAATAAAGCTTAAATCTGAAACTCAAGTTGCATTTATCATAAAAGGTAATGAATATGTAACTTATATATAATGTACAAACAACAAGTTTTTTTAACAAAAATGGCCACATGTATATGTAACTTATATATAATGTATTGACATTGTATAAATAGAGTATATCATGTATATGTATTGTATTGCTATTGTATAAATAGTGTATACTGTGTATTTGAAGAAGCTTTAATGACTAATGATATCTTTGAATCCTAACATACTCAAAATTATATCTAAACAATTTAAAAGTATATATGAGTTTATCTTGATATTTTAAATCTTTTAATTTATCATTCACTTGAAATGATTCACGAATATGATACGTTGAATTTGAAAATTTGAACTTTAAAATTCTTCAATGGTGAATTTTTCTATTAAACAAAGAGAAGAAACCAGAATACACACACTAATGGAGAAATATAAAAATTAGCAAAGACATTTTGGAACTGAATTGAAAATTAGAAAGTAAATGAATACAAAGATTTTAAAGAAAACACTCTAAGAGAAGATGATTACTTATAGTAGAAGAATTGGAGTTAATGAGGCAATTAGTTAGTTAGTTAGTTAGTGAACATACAACTCATAATCAGGTTGTTAGGATTGCTTTGTGGTCAGTTAATTCTACAATGGGTTAGTTAGAGTTAGCACATGTAAGGTGTGTGATCACTCTGTATAAAGTCATAGTTCTGACTTACTTTGAGATGTATGAGAGTCATCTTCTTATCCATTTCTTCTCCATACTTGTAGTTTACTTGTCCAAGTTGATGATCTAGATTTCTGAATTCAATTGAATAAATTTGCATTCACAATTTATTATGGTATCAGGGCAACAATCTCTGGCTTAGATCGTCTTCCACAAAGCTACATCTTCACAGCTCGTTCAAGGATCCATCAATGGCGGAATTAATAGTTGCTACCCTCGAGCACCATCATCCACTATACTTACAGTCTTCAGATACATCTGGTGTGGCTTTGCACACGATCAAACTCACAGGACAAGAAAACTATAGAATCTGGAGTCGATCGATGAGGCTAGCATTCTTGGTGAAAAATAAGCTAGGTTTCATAGATGAAACTTGCTTGAAGAACACATACAAAGGAGGAAAATTAGTTGCTCAATGGGAAAGATGCAATGCAGTAGTCCTGTCGTGGATAAGTAGCACAATAACCCCTAATTTGTTGACTACAATCATGTACACATCAAATGCTAGATGATCGAGTTTGAGAAGATTTCAAATAGATATTTTTACAAATCAAATCTCACCAAAGTTTTATCTACTATAAATGCATAAAAGTTGCAAACCTGAAGCAAGGTAACATTTATATCACTGACTACTATTCTAAAATGAGAGACTTATGGGATGTATGTGATGTGCTAGTACCTTTTCCTTCGTGTAAATTTGTTGAAGCTAAGTCCTACATGGAATTAAATGAGACCTTTAGTTATGTGAGGGGTGATATACTTCTTAAAACACAAGCACCAGTGTCATTAAGGCATACTCCATCGTAGTGCAAGAGGAAAGTTAGAGGTTTTTAGTTCTGGTCGATTCAAACAATGGGAGACCTACACTTAACACTTGTATCTTTCTTGATGACTTTCTTTCATATTGGTAAAGGAACCACTCACAATGTCAGGACAAAGCTACAAAGCGAAAAAACCACTACTATGGGCTCTATGTGAGATTTGTAGATATAAAAACCATCTAACTATTGATTGTTACAGGATAATTGGGTATCCACCAAGCTTCGAGAGGAAGTCTACATAAACAGGATCTAACTAACTAAACATGTTCTTATCAGAATAGAATGGGTAGTTCCAGACCAAGAAATTCTAATCATACAGAAACAGGAAACTTCAGGTCTTATGCCAACAATGCAGCAACTAAAAAATATAAAAATGATCACATTGAGCTTAGTAATGATGAGCTAGATTAGGTCAAGAATCTACTGTACAACAAAGGATCAAATGAATGCAAAGCCAACTTGACAAGTAATGTCTCTCTAATAACCAAACCCTAGGCATATGAATAGATCATTGACTCAGGCGCAACTCATCATATTATCTCTTGTAAAAGCATATTGCATGATCTGAATCAATTGGACTGATCAAGTATAGTGCAGATGCCAACAGGGAAGAAAGCAGGAATAGTGAACACTAGCAGTCCCACTATTTGTTAGAAAATGAGATATTTCTAGATGTTTTTTGTTTAATTGTTATTTTCTTAAATATTATGTTAAGTATGTAAAAGAAAGGTAGTCCTTGTTTTATGGAATATGTTTTGTAAGAAAGTCAATAGTGGTTGGATATGTATGGTCCTCTACTAACTTTGGAAAAGCTTATGTAGATATATGTGTGTATGCTTTCAAAAGCTGTATATATGAATGAAAGTTTCTGCTGCTGAACCTTATTTTCTTCTCTAAAAGTTTCAATTCCTAACAGTGGTATCAAGAGCCCTTCTTCTTGAGGGATCTGTGAAGGCAAGAAGGCTAA
>JAJOOF010023767.1:0-20889 GCA_029582545.1 Solanum lignicaule | reverse complement strand
AGACAACCTGCTTAAAGCATCAGCAACAACATTAGCCTTACCTGGGTGGTAAAGAATACTCAGGTCATAATCCTTAAGTAATTCTAACCACCTCCTCTATCTGAGATTAAGCTCCTTCTGAGTGAACACATATTGAAGACTCTTGTGATCAGTAAATACATCAACATGCACACCATACAAGTAATGACGCCAAATCTTCAAAGCGAACACTACCGCAGCCAACTCTAAGTCATGGGTTGGGTAGTTTTTCTCATGAACTTTCAACTGTCTGGAGGCATAAGCTATAACCTTGCCATTCTGCATTAAGACACAACCCAAACCAACCCTAGATGCATCACAATACACCACAAAACCTTGAGTACCTTTTGGTAAGGTCAAAACTGGAGCTATAATCAACCTCTTTTTCAATTCCTGAAAGCTTTTCTCGCAAGCTACAGACCATTGAAATTTCACTGTCTTCTGAGTCAACTTTGTCAAAGGAGATGCAATAGATGAGAGCCCTTCAACAAACCTTCTATAATAGCCAGCTAATCCCAAGAAACTCCTAATTTCAGTTGGAGATGTGGGTCTAGGCCAATTCTGCACTACCTCAATTTTTCGAGTATCAACTTTAATTCCATTACCGGACTCAATGTGGCCTAGGAACGCCACAGACTCAAGCCAAAACTCACACTTAGAGAACTTGGCGTACAACTCTTTATCTTTCAAAGTCTGAAGAACTATTCTGAGATGACTAGCATGATCTTCTTCATTCCTTGAATAGATTAGTATGTCATCAATAAAGACAATAGCAAACATATCTAAATAAGGCTTGAAGACTCTATTTATGAGGTCCATGAAAGCTGCCGGTGCATTGGTCAACCCAAAGGACATGACCAAAAACTCATAATGACCATATCTAGTCCTGAAAGCTGTCTTTGGAATATCACATTCCCTTACTCTTAACTGATGATATCCTGATCTGAGATCAATCTTCGAAAAACAAGTGGCACCCTGAAGCTGATCGAAAAGATCATCAATCCTCGGAAGAGGGTACTTATTCTTGATGGTAACCTTGTTCAACTGGCGGTAGTCCATACACATCCTAAGGGAACCATCTTTCTTTCTCACAAACAAGATTGGAGCACCCCAAGGTGAGACACTCGATCGAATGAAACCTTTTTCTAAGAGATCTTTCAACTGCTCTTTCAACTCTTTCAACTCTGCTGGTGCCATTCTATATGGGGGAATAGAGATAGGACGAGTATCTGGAATGAGATCTATGCCGAAATCTATTTCTCTCTCAGGAGGAATTCCGGGTAGATCATCAGGAAAAACTTCTGGAAACTCTCTTACTATAGGAACTGACTGAAAAGGAGGTATCTCAACACTAGAGTCATTTACTCGGACTAAGTGATAGATACAACCCTTCGAAACTAACTTCCTCGCCTTAAGGTAAGAAATAAAACGACCCTTAGGAACTGCTGAACTACTACTCCACTCTAAGACTGGCTCATTCGGAAACTGAAACGTGACCATTCGAGTTCTACAATCTATCGACACATAACAAGCATGAAGCCAATCCATACCTAGAATGACATCGAAATCTACCATGTCTAATTCAACCAAATCAACCATATTGCTCTTGTGATTGATAGAAACAGGACAATCACAATATACTCTTTCAGCTAGAATAGATTCCCCAACAGGTGTAGAAACGCAAAAGGGTTCACAAAGTCTTTCAGGAAGAACATCAAACTTATTTACAACATAAGGAGTTATAAAAGATAAACTTGCTCCTGGGTCTAACAAGGCATACACATCAAAAGCAAAGACTTTGATCATACCAGTGACAGCGTTTGGAGAGTTCTCTTGCTCATGACGACTGGTGATGGCATAGAGGCGATTTGCTCCTCCACCGGTACTAGAAGTAGCTCCTCTAGGTGTCGTCCTGTCTGGGGGAGCAACTGATGAAGAAGGGGCCCTACTGCTCAGATTTCCATCGCCTTGAACTAATATGTGTTTCAATATTGACGCAATTCATCAAACACATTAGGCAACATCCAACTCAGACATTGATCAGTATCCCGGGCTTTCTTTAGCCAGCTAGACAGTCTCGTGGATACCCTCCTCTCAAATATGGTCGCAATGTTCATATTAAACCTCGATTCTCAAGTATACATAGTCTAAAAAAAATAAATAGTGTTAGATAATTAAAAAAAAGTAAAGGATACTAAAATTAATAAACTTAACTAAAAAATTATTTACCTTAAATTCATTAAACATCGCCTGACATATATTGTTTGGGATCTCACTCCAAGAATGATAAGCCTGTGTAAAATGCCTTCTCACTGAGTCTTTTAAAGCCCGGACAACTTCCTTTGTAGGATACCACCTGCAAAACACATAATAAACATGATAGTTCATGAATAATATATTAAAGATGCTCAAATAAGTAAAATAAAGTAACAAATAGATAACAAAACAAACTTACAATGACCCATCCGTCTCAATCATGACTCTGCCAATCCTGTTCCTCTGTCATGGTGCTAGAGCAAACGTCTTATCTAGTTTAGGTGTAGGTGATACACCAGGATGCACATAATGTTGAGTCAATGAAGGTGCACCGGTCACAGCATCTGACTGCTCACTACTAAAATCTCTAATCCTCATGGCAGATAGCTGAGGAGATGTACCTATGGGATATGGAGAGGGAGATGTAGTACGACTAGCCGATAACCTACCTGCCAATAAGGGTCGTGCTCGACGAATAGCCTGTAAAGGTAGGTCCTCATAGCACCGTGGAGGCAATGACTGTGAAGTAGAGGAAGCATCGACTAATTGACGGTAATTAGGATAATATGCCCCAGGATCCGCCATACCAAATAGAACAACCAATAAATGAGTATCATTAGTAATGCGCTCTGGCACAGAAGAAAGAAATCCTGGAATATCCTCAGAATCTATGGGTCTCCTAGACTTCTTCTTTTTAGTCTTATTAAGCTGGCTAACTCCAAGATGCTCGCGAGATCTATCACTCTCACCCCCCCCCCACCTGATGACATCTGTATGCAAATTTACATGGATAATATATAAAAATCATAAATAAAATAAAATTAGTAGTAGCAAAATAAATAACTTACATACTAGCTATATAGTCTATCATTCTACTTTTATTCCTCCTCGCTTGTTTCATTTCCATCACTCTCCCATTCTTCCTCCTCAGTTGTTTCATTTCATTGTCATATTCTTCGTCATCAAATGAATCATTTTCCCCATCCTCATTTATTTCTTCCTCAACATTTATCATTATCTCAGTATCTTCTAATATGTGTTAAGGATGTTCTAGTGTGGTTTCCAATTCAACATCAACTTGTTGCTGAACAATTGTAACCTCATTTTGGTACGCCACATCTAAGATATTGTCAATTTCAATTCTTCCCACAGGTTTAGTATTTATAAAAACCCACGAATCAGCTTTGTCTCTACGCAATGGATATGGAGCGTAATACACTTGTTTAGCATTATGTGCAATGATGAAAGGATCATAACTTTTGTATTTTTTGGTGTGCTTAACTTCAATTATATTATGTTGTTGGTCCCTTTTGTGCCTCTATGTGATGGGTCAAACCACTTTTGGAGCGACGCCGTCCGTCGCTTTTTCGTCGGTCATTTTTTAACATTGTTTTAGTAGTGTAACCATAAAAAATGATTCTGAAAGTTCAACATTTAGTCACAATGAAAATGATGAGATTCAGGGCACAAAAATCCCTAGAGTGTGAAATAGAAAATCATTAGAGGGGCTCAAAGGCACAAAAGTTCTTGGAAACATAACTACAAGGAATAAAGATAGAGGAAGTGCACATGGAGCTTTTGAGAGATCCACATAGTCATCACTCTTGGAGTCATCCTCTTTATTTTCGGATAGAGCCTGCTCGAGGGCTTCTCTTGCAGTATTAAAATAAGCCATCAACACTACACTACAACAAATATGATATTTAGCTATGAAATTCTTAGGCAAACATAAAATTCGTCACTAAATATTCACCTTTTGTGACCAAAAAAATTATTTCGTATTTAAATGCATGAGCAACATATTTTTAGTGGTAGTGAAGTTTTGTCCAAGAAAATTTCGCACCAAAAAATAATTTTACGCCATTTACTGAATACCACTAGTGAAGACTTTTAAGCTATCAATTACACATTATTTTGTCGTTAATGCAGGATCCAATTTGTGACAAACTTTTATTTGTCTTAAAAGTGGTTACAATTTTGGATACGAAAAATTCGTCACAAAAAATAAGTTGTTGCAATAGTGACAAATTAAAAGTCGTAGTTAAATGTTGTAAGATTTAGCCACAAATTTTTATATTTAATTGTGACCTTTTTTTTTTTTTTGTCTCTAACAATATAAACAGTTAGTGGCAATCATTTTATTGTCTCTAATAAACCAGTGATTTAGTGACAGAATAATTTTGTCACAAAATATGCAATATTTAAATAGCGATATTTAAAATCTATAGCTGAATAATTTATCTATTTGCTAAATATAAGACTTTTTATAACATATGAATGTGTAAAATTTGTCTTTTTAAAAAGAATTAATAAATAAATAAATTTAATAATTGTGAATTAATCTGATACTAACAATATGTTTTGTTTTAAATATATATATGACGGTTATTGGTGGTAGTTGTGGGTTTTGCCACATAGCTTTTGCCCTACCTATCATATCATATATTTATATAAAAGAGAACCCTAGGCCCACCTACTTGGTGCCACAAACCAGAATTCCCTTTTAATTTATTTATTTCCAAACTAGTCTTTCACTTTCATGAAAAGTTGTGACTTTTATGAAAAATTGTGACTTCAATGAAAAGTTGTGACTTTTATGAAGAGTTGCAACTTTTATGAAAAAATTATGACTTTTATGAAAGGTTGTGACCTTTCCGAAAAATTGTAACTTTTCCAAAGAGTTGTGACATTTCCGATAAGGCACAATAAGGATTTGTTCACACTAGTCTTTGTTGTCTATAAATAGAGAAATTTCCTGCCACTATTATTTGTAGGTTGTTTTACACTCTAGGGTAGTCGAATTCAAATACATTAATTAAGCTTTTTATGAAGTTTGTTTCATTCCTCAAAGTTTTCTTCCTTCTCTTTCATGGAGCTTAATCTTTACTATAAGTCATAGTGATTCATGTAACTAAGACAATTTCTTTTTTCTATTTTGGTGAAATTTTTTTTAACTCAATTAAAAATTTCAGCAAGGATGATTGAAAATTGATCTTCTCTTTTGTCTCTTTCTACATGTTTCTTCATATAAAAAAAAATATTAATTTCAATTACGAAGCGACATTACTACTCTTGCACCTCTCACTCCACAACTCATAACATTGCTGAAATGGTTGAATTCATCACATTTGGTTCTTTAGTAAACAAAACTTTTATTTCTGCCATTACTATTTGTAGATTTTTTTTGCTATAGGGGAGTTGAATTCAAATACATTAATTAAGCTTCTTATGAAGTGTTTTTCATTCCTTAAAGTTTTCTTCCTCCTATTTCATGAAACTTAATCTTTTACTGTAAGTCATAGTGATTCATGTATCTATTGCAATAACTTTTTGTTATTTTGGTGACTTTTTTTTAACTCTATTAAAAAATCAGTGAGGATGTTTGAAAATTTATCTTCTCTTTTGTCCCTTTTTATAGGTTTCTTCATAAACTTTTTGGGAAAATTGCTTGTGGGTTGTGCTATATTTTATAGCACACAACAACAAATATGTGATAACTAATACGGAATCAATGATGAAGTTTGTTAAATGAACCAAAAGGATTGCTCTCTTGCTTGCCACAATTAGTATATTATTTTGATTGTTTTTTCTTAGATAGAAACATTTTATATGTCATTGCACTCTTCCTAGAATATTAGTATAAAGACAAGTAGTACACTTCTTTTAACGCAAGTTAACTAATTAGTCATATTTCTTCGTCTCTTCTTTTTGGGCATAATAAGAGATCAAGTTTTCTTGAACCTAACAAATGTCCAAAATACACTATAACAAAAATAGTTTTTATCGGCAGTAAATATGCACATTAACGAAGAGTGTTAGAGCCTTTACTGACATTAATTAATTGTCAATAGATTAAATGTTGCTATAGACTTTAGGGAAATTTATAGAGAGTGCTAATTGCCTCTGAAAATACATATTTAGCGACAATTAAACTATTAATTTTCGTTAAAGATTATTTTTGCTTTAGTGATAACTCTTTCTTTTGATAAAGTTTTTTGTTTTTTTATAAAGAAGTAATAACTCTTTCTTTTGACTTCTTTCAATTAAATTTGTAAACTCTAAACTTGGTTACAACCTTTGAAAAATATGTTAAGCAACATGCCTTTTTCTTCTTGATTGTTAGGAAAGTAAGGTCGTCTTAATTATTATTTGTGGATATTTATGAGTTCAAGTGCTCACAAAATCATGCTCTGAAATTTTAATATGTTATGTGTCAAAATTTTGATTTAGAATATCCAGTTGTGAATAGTTACATTCAGATGCCACCTACTACTTGGTTGATAATTGCATTAATTCTTTGTAACTGCATACTATAACCATAACAGTAACTATGGTTCAATTTCAAATAAGTTGGGGCCGGTGATATGAAACCTAAGCAATAATAATGACTATTCTGAGACAATGAGGAAAAATATTTGTGATGCTAACAATTTTAGGGTCATTTTTAACATTTACATGATACGACATACTATAATAAAAAAGAGATTGATGGAGGTTCATAAGAAAAGAGCCGAAGGTCCATTATTTGAATTTAGTTAATTATGTTCTTGTATAGACGTGATGCTCCACTTTACTTGGGAGTGTTGTTGTTCGAGGCTTTTTTGTCTCTTCTTTAACTCTGATGTTGTTCTGTACAACTTTTTGGAATTTAGAAAATTTGATTACTTCTGATTAACTATTTCCATGGAGATTTTCTTAGACTTATTTCTTATACTTCAAAATCTCTCTATGACTCATAATTTTTGTATAACAAAGACGAAAATTAAAAAAATATAGCACTTTAAGATTTTGGAGGACTGCTTTACCTTAAGACAAATTGCTCTTGACAATGTAGTGATGTATCAAAAATACGAATATTACTGAATGATCATATGTAAGCTTAATAAAATAGTTCAATCCCGTGCGAAGCACGGATAATTTACCTAGTTTTTAATTAATTGATCAAGCTTCTTGAATTTCAAACCGAGTGAAATAACTATTTATAAATTTCAAAATTATGTTTTAAAATTATTTGATGCTATATTGTCATCTAATTTAGGAAAATGTCCTAATCTATTATTATATATTTTACATATACTATTATGTATCAATTATGTCTTTTCATTAATTTAAAAATATTTTTAATATAAAAACAAGTATTTATTTAAGTATGTACCGAGTTATTTTCACTTATTTTGATTGCATAGGCTGTACATGTTGTTAAAAGTTTTATTTTGGAGAAGATTATTGTTCTCTGCATGTTAGCAGACCATGTCACTCAGAAATTCAGAACATTCTTTGCCCTTGGGCATATGAGAAGCATACTGACTTTCTACTCATGATAGTATAAACTGCACTAGAACTGGAATATCAGACTATTCTCTTCTCTTGTACATAGGTCAGTTCCAAAATTAATTTATCAGTGGACAGTATGGATATGAGAACCATCTACTACAATAATAACTATAGAACTATAGAATATGCATGGAAGTACAACGGAATATAAGGGTCTATATTCACAATCACAAAGATACAATTGAAAAAGTCACCAAAATTGCGCGTGAGAAAAATAATATTGTAAATTGGATAATTGAAATTTACTTTGAAAGTGTGATGCACATTGGCCTGATGATTGGGACAAAAATGTCACTGGTTGGTTATTTTTTTTCTGGGCAATAATTGAGGAACTTCCATTACCTACAAATTTTCGAGCCCAAAATTTTGAACAGGATAGATGTTATTTATGAGAAATTTGTGCCGAATAAAAATCTAACCAAGTAAAATGAGAAATCTGCAATATTAGGGCACCATTTACATTTTATACAAGAAAAATGTGTTCTTTTTACAATAATCTATAACAAAATAAAAAAGTTCTTGAATCTTTAAGAGGAAGATAAGAACCTGAATAAACGTTGGGATGAGAAAAAAATCTCATGTGATGGTAACCAAAATAGATCTGCAAAAAAAATGTTGATTATGGTGGAAAAGCCTCATAAACATATTAATGTAAACCCTAAAAATCCCCGTCACAGACCAATGGCTAATTTTAGATCTTCCTAAGGGTTTCCAAGAAGAAATAGCGATATATACATGAGATGTGATGGCGACCAACTATGATGTGAGATTAGAAATAATTTGGTTATGGTGTTTGTAAATTATTCACTAATAATCGAATTTGTTGTAGTGCTAGCAGCACACTTGAATCAGAGACCATCGAAAGGTGAAGCAGAATTTTATGTTCAGGGGTCTCACTATAACTTTTTTACAAGGAGCAAGGAGAATACAACACATGCTCATAATGTCCCTTGTATTCTTCGTTCACCGCGAAAAATAGTCTTGGGTGTGACCCCTGAACAAAAATTCTCAACTATCGAGAGTCTCTGATATCAAGTGTGTTACGGCCCCCTGAACAAATATTATGTAATGGTAAGCATTATATGTTCACTCCACATAGAAAATATGCATATATTTATAGGACTATAATACCTTCAACTGAGAAAATTGGTCAACAAAGTAGCACTCATAGTTAATTTCTTTCTTATTATATTATGGCAATGGGAAAAGAATACGGAGAAAAAAAAATATCAATTTAAAAGATAGAAGATTTTTCTTTAAATAGTAAGAACTATAATATAAATAATTTTTTTTTTATCAATTTAGGAAAAAAATATAGATACATTCCAAATCAATTAAAGTAAAAATGACTTTAATAATTTAGGAAAAAATATAAATATATTCCTAATCAAGTAAAGTAAAAAATGACTTTAACAATTTAGGAAAAAGTATAAATATATTCCAAATCAAGTTAAATAGTTACAAAAGACTATTCAATTTAATATTCAATTAAGTAGAATATATACTATAGATTTGTCATGACCAAACCCAAGTCGCCTGGCACCCACACTAACCCCACTATATGCTAACAAAATATTGATATCTTACACATGCAATATCTAAGCATCTAAGCAAAAATATAGACACATAGCAATATAACTATTGGTCTCAAAATTATAATTATTAAAAGAGAAAAGACTCAAATATGTCATCGAACTTTAAAGGCTCATCTATGGCATCATTCATGCCATGCAGAGGTCTAGACATTTGACCTTCGCGTTCACGTAGTGTGAGGCTTTTGGACACCACGTTCATCGAGGGTCAGATGACCTGACCTTCACATTCGCGGACCAGCTACTGCTTTCGTGGAGGATCGGTCAACTTAGCCACCACGTTCGTGGACAGGTCCCACATTCGTGGAAGCCAATTCATGACTAGAAGTTAAATATTTCCTTCACGCTTCAGCATGCATATTTTCAAAAGATAAATTTCCTTGAGGTAACTTGAATCACCCAAAATGGATGTCTAGAACTCGAGATATCACACTTTGAACCTTAGAATTATAAGTTGATCGTGCCTGATCTTTATTTTATCGACCACACAAAATAGACCTTTGCGAATGCAGAGACAGTCTTGCGAACACGGAGGGTCGACCAACCTGACCTTGCAAATGTGGCCTAGGGCCCTCAACAATGAAGGCGGCAAAGGCTTCGCAAATTCAATTCGGAGACTAGATTTACTGGTCACCGCAAATGCGGCCAGTAACCTACAAACGCGAAGGGGAAGGGTGGGTTGCACCAACTGATGCACATAATCTGATTTTCTCCAACATGAAAATTCTCGATCGTGTGCTCGGGATTCATTCAGAAACCCATGTATGCAAATGAGATATTCTACCTCACTAAATTCGACATTTCGAACTCAATCGAGATAACTTCCAATCGAGATCGACTCAACGAAAATTGGGTTCCACACCCAAGCTTCATTTTAAGCCAAATTCAAAAAGGGGGTTTGAAACGAGCCTAGAAGTCTCGGGATCCACACCGAAGGTCCTTCTAGACCAAACTTAGTGTTTCGGAGTTAAAGAAACCGTCAGAATTGTATTCCGAGATCGTATTTTTGAACTTTTGACAAAAGTCAACCGTTCAATTTTCAAAGGCTCCCAAAACATAGAAACTTGCACAAAAACAAAACGAACAACCAGGTGACCAAACTTTCAGTCCTAGTAAATCATAAATGACTTAGGGTCGCTCCAGGAACACTCTAAACGTGAAAAGAATGCAATAACAAGGATATGACTTTGGAGTTCATTGTACATAGTCTAAGAGTTCTCCGTACTCGCTTCACACCCGCAAAAGATAGAATTACTCGCTTCACGCCCTTGAATTATTATTCATGAATAAATTGAGAAAGATAATAGAAAGATTCGATTATAACTTCGTAGAGCCGTTGTTGTTGTAATTTCCTGCACGTAGGGCCTTCCCCTATCCTGGGCACTAAGGGGCTCTTTTGTTTCCGGTCCATTCGTTCCTCTTCTTACCGACATCAAAAACAATTGAAATTGTCCAGAACAAACTGAAACTACAACTAATACCATTGAAAATCAAAGAAAGAAAAAATCAATTTTCTTATATGTAACCAGTCCTAGGAAAGGGGCACTCTAGTGCATATTCAAAAAGTTGAGATACTGATTAACCTCATCCAAAGGCCTCCTTCATCTTTTTAAGAATTGAGTCTCTTCATACCTTCTTAGCCGTCTATTTCAATCATGTTAGTTGGAGGATGCCCATCTTTTTTTGCCTACTCCTGGTTCCAAAGGCAAAGAGTGCTTTTATTATGGATTGGTTGACTTTTCATGATTGATTGCTCACATAGAATGAAATTAGGCAGGCTTGGGGAGGTGATCTAAATCGCTATCAAAGAAATTTGTGCTATATAGCTGAAAACGTAATATTATGGAGAATAAATTACCTGTTGTCGTCACAATATTGACCTGTAAAGAAAATATCACTATGGAAAGTCTGCAAAATCAAAAGTATGCAGCCATTATATTTTGAATCGAAATAGATAAAGAGCAATTATTATATCTCATCAAAATGGTACAACAATACATAGTTGCACAATACGTTATGTATCGTAGTGAAATAGAGAAACGTGTTTGTCCTTTGATTTTTAAATTTCGATTTCTAACTGTGGATAAGTGAAACGGAAAGTAATGATCGACCTGAGGGTGTCTCGATTGATCCGCACACGGTAAAAGATAGAGATGTCAAGATTTCATAATGCGTATATCAATAGTGAGTTTATAAAGTTTTTCATCCATCCAAAGCAAACCAAGAAAGAAAGTGATAGTAATATAAATTTCAAAACAAAAAAGAAAAAGTTGATTACCTCCCTATATTTCAACTCTTATCAATATATTTTCCATGAGTTCAAAAAATTTGCAAGTTTCACATGTCCCTTTATCTCTTATATTTTGCTTAGATGTCAAAGTTTAGAACAAAATGAATTAATACATTAAAAAAAAACTTGTTCGTGTTGAATTATAGATAACAGAGTTGTTGCATTGCTATTGGCCAGTTTAAAAGTTAGTTGGAGTTTGTTAGGTAGTTACATATTAGCTTAGGAGTCACGTGGTTAGTACAATAGTTAGTTACAATAACTATAATCCTCTATATATAGAAGTAGCTATGTAATTTTTAAGTAAGAAAAGAATGTGAGATTCATTCCATTTTTAGATCACAATGTAATGAACACAAGATGCTTCAATATAATTTAGTTTTCGTTTTGTTCTTCAAGTAGATTTCACAAATTCTTTATGGTATCAGAGCCTAGATCGAAGATTACTTAAAGCTGTAAATAATCTATCATTGTAGCTACAACAATGGTGGAACCACAGGGTTCAAATCCAGAAGATCAAACAAATAATAATCATCCTCTTCGTCTTCAAACCTCAGATATTCCTAGTGTTGCCTTGATTCCTATGGATCTCACAGGGCTAGAGAACTATGGTGTTTGGAGCAGATCCATGCGATTGGCACTTCTAGTAAAAACAAACTGGAATTTGTTGATGACATGTGTGCTAAAAGCTCATACAAAGGAGATCTGACAGTTCGTGGTAGTGGTGTGATTCAATTGTTTTATCATGGATTAGTGCAGCTGTAGCACCAGAACTAATGACAAGCATTATGATTCAATTCTATTTCTCAGGAGGTTACTTCACAAAGTAACAATATGAGCAAGTTGATCAAGATGATAGAGTTTCCTTCACCATCAGTAATATGTAGGGCTAATGTTGCAGCAGGTATGAATCTTTTACCTGATAGTGCTAGTGGTAATGCAATAAAGTAGATTGTTGATCCAAGAGCCACACATCATATTACATACTATGAAAATCTGCTAAGTGATGGTAGAAAATTATCATAGTCCAGTGGTAATAAGGTGCAGGTACCAACTGTAATAAAATTCAAGTAGAACATATTGACAATGCTGTAATTTTGAGGAATTGCAAGTTAAAAAATGTTTTACATGTACCAGACTTTAGGTTCAACTAATTTTCAGTCTCCAAGTTACTTAAGGATCTGAAATGCATGGTGTCATTTTATCCTGATTTATGTGTAATGCAGTCTCTCTCTACTGGAGAGGTGATTGGGATTGGTAAAGAGTAGGCAGGCCTATGTATCCTAAGGCATGAAGCCATACCTATTGTTGGAGTAGTGCTAAAAACCAACTACTTAGGACAACATAGACTTTGGTACCTTAGGTTGGGGCATCCTTCCTTGAAAGTAATGTAGCATCTTCCTATGTTGCAGAATAAAGTTGATGAGGCAGTGCAAGAAGAGCGTATGATTTGTCCTTTGGCAAAGCAATGTAGACTCAAATTCCCTTCTACTGTTACTCAGACTTCTAAAATGTTTCAGCTAGTACATTTAGATGTTTGGGGACCTCATAGGGATCCCACTTATGATAGAAAATACTATTTTCTAACTATAGTTGATGATTTTAGTAGATTTATATGGATCTCTTTAATACACACTAAGAAGGATGTAATAGTTGTATTGAGAAGTTTTATATCCATGATTTGTAATCAGTTTGATTGTGCAATAAAGGTTTTGAGATTTGACAATGGCACTGAATTCTTTGAAAGTCAAGTACATGATTTGCTATCTTCCTTAGGCATTATACATCAAATTAGTTGTCCTTATACTCCATAATAAAATGGCATTGTTGAGAGAGAATATAGACATATTCGGGACATTGGTAGAGCCTTAAAGATACAATCTCATGTTCCTAGTAAATTTTGGGGTGAGTGTGTGCAAACTGTATACTTAATTAACAAATTTCCTACAACTGTACTAGATGGAAATTCTCCTTATGAAAGGTTATTTGTAAAACCTCTTAGACTGGATCACATTAGAGTATTTGGGTGTTTGTGTTTTGCTACTACCTTGCCTAGGGGTGGAATGTTTGAAGCCAGAGCAAAGAGAGTTGTCTTATTGGTTTTTCTTCCACACAAAAAGGCTATAAGTTGTATGATCTTGATGCCAAGGTTGTGTTTATCAGCAGGGATGTTGTTTTCAGATAGAAAGTATTCCCATTTAAGGCTATGCAGTCTCATGATGAAGGTTCATATCCTTTTTCCCCTTTTCTAAATAATACAGATGATGCCACTGATGCTCTAGACCAAGATCTCCCAAGATATTCCTCATCCTAACTTGTGTACATAAGAACTGCAGAGCCAAGCAACCGATGTTTTGAGTCTCCTATGCATTACACGGATGACTTAGAAGCCTTACAAGATAACCCTTCTACACATGATCCAGTAGAACCAATACAAACAATACCATTGCCTGCTTATAATGTTATTCACACCACTGGTTTAAGAAAGACTACCAGGACTTGCAAGCCTCTTATATCTATATTGTTCCCAAAAAGCCCAGCCCCACTAAATCACTAATCATGTTTGTTATGATATTGTCTTCACAGGTTATCAATCTTACTTACATGTTTTTTAGCAACGGTGGAGCCCCAATCCTTTAATGAAGCATCTAAAGACAAGTTGTGGATTGATGCCATGCAACAAGAAATCCAGGCTTTGAAGGATAACAATACTTGGACAATTGTTGACTTGTGACCAGGTGAGAAAAAAATTAGTTCCAAATGGGTATACAAGATCAAGTACAAGTTCAATGGTACTATGGATAGATACAAGGCCAGACTAGTTGCAAAAAGGTACATTCAAAGAGAAGGACTTGATTATCATGACACTCTCTCGAGTTGCTGAAATGGTTACCATTAGAATTGTTCTTAGCCAAGCCGTTTCCCATGGTTGGGATCTATATCAAATGGATGTTAAAAATGCCTTCTTGCAAGGTGATTTAGTTGAAGACATCTATATGGAACTTCCTCTTGCAAGCTGAGGAAGTCACTCTATGGTCTCATACAAGCATCTAGACAGTAGAATATCAAGTTCACTAGGCATTATTGGTGGCATGTTACTCTCAAAGTGCTCATGATCACTCTTTATTCATTAGAAATGAGGAACTTAATAACTCGGAATAGTTCCAGGATGATTCAAGAAGCAAAAGACACACTACACCAAAATTTCAAAATAAAAGACTTGGGAAGTCTCGGGTATTTTTTGGGGATTGAAGTTTTGAAGTCAAAAGAGGGGATATTGTTGAATCAAAGGAAGCATGCTTTACAACTTATTTCAGAAACTAGATTGACTGGAGCAAAGACTCTAAGCACTCCTTTGGAATTTAACCATAAATTGACCAGTGTAGAATTTGATCAACACATTGGTGGCTCTGCTGATTCAGAGTTAGAAGATATTAAAGCATACCAAAGATTGATTGGTAAACTATTGTACTTAACAATCACCAAACCTAACATTTGCTTTAGTGTACTAAGTTCTGAGAAAATCCATGCAACACCCTAAGGTTTCACATTGGAAGGCTGCACTAAGGGTTGTGAGATATGTCAAAAAATCTACAGGTCTTTGGATACTGATCAAAAGAGGGATTGATATTATAGAAATCACTAGATATTGTGACTCAGACTCGACTTCATGTCCTAACACACGAAGATCAGTCACATAGTACATGGTAAAACTTGGAGATTCTCTTATTTCATGGAAATCAAAGAAGCAACAAACCGTGAGTAGGAGCACAGCTGAAGCAGAGTATAGGAGTCTGGCAGCTCAGACAGCAAATCAGCTATACAAATAGCTGAAAATCCAGTGTTTCATGAGTATACAAAATACATAGATATTGATTGTCACTTCATTGAAGAGAAAGTGAAATCAGGCTTCATTGATCTTAAACATTTGTGCACTATTATGAAACCAACTGATATTCTCACAAAAGGGTTAGGAGCTAATCAACATCATCTCCTTATAACCAAACTTGGTGTGTTAGACCCTTCAGTTTGAGGGGGTGTGTTGAATTACAGATGGCAGAGTTGTTGCTTTGTTATTGGCCAGTTTAAAAGTTGGTTGGAGTTTGTAAGGTAGTTAAAAATTAGCTCATGGAGTTACGTGTTTAGCACAATAGTTAGTTATAATAACTATAATCCTCTATATATAGAGGTAGCTATGTAAATGTTAAGTAATAAAAGAATGTGAAATTCGTTCCATTTTTAGATTACAATGTAATGAACACAAGATGCTTCAATAGAATATAGTTTTCGTTTTCTTCTTCTAGTAGATTTCACAAATTATTTAGTTCAATAAATATAGGAAATAAATGAAAACAGACAAATTACCAATTGATATAATGGAATCTATGTTTGTTTAAAATATACCAATGGAGCCTGTAATTCGATAAAAATATAGTTAAGGGATCATTTTAGACCTACTCCTATATTTTAGGGACTATTTGTGGCATTTTCTCTATTTCACAATTATAATACTAGTAGAAAATGAAATTACTTTTATTTTGATATTCTATATAAATTTGATAAGTTTATTAAGTTTAGTCGAGTGATTGAACATCTATATTACTAGTTGAGGGTTTGAGTCTTGTCTCGGATTGAGGCATACTTAACCAATAAAATTGCACCCATAGGCAGAGATAGCAAGAACAAAGGGGGTGTAAAATATACCATTCATACATATTTAAAATTATTTTTTAGATGTTAAATCATCTTTTGACCTCTCCTTATGTTTACATTTTATGCTGCGAACCCCTTAATAAAAATTATAACTCCAACGATACTTGCAGCAATAATGATAACAATGAAACTCGTGGAAGATGTTGAGATTCATATAGCTAATCTCACATTGGACTGAGCCATACGAAACCAGCAAAGTTGCATGAAAGAGTGAAGCTAGCAAGGGCTGAGGGGTTTCAAATCCCCTTCGACGTGGAAAATTATATTATATATATATATATAGAGAGAGAGAGAGAGAGAATAATAGATGTTGAACTCCTTTTGACCTTTTCGTGTATTTATTTTTTATATTTTGAATTTCTTAATAAAAAATCTTGATTTCGACGCTAATTGCAGCAAGAACGGTAACATCGGAAATCAGGTTAGAAGTTGAGATTCAACCGATTTTGTTTCAATCGCATGCAACATTGTTGTTTTTAGCTGGTGTATCTGTTTGATTGAGGGTGACCTTTTCGGAATCAGAATGGTTCTTACTGATGGATTTTCTTCACGCTTTTTTTATAACGGAAGAAAGTTAGTTCCTCCATCTCAAAGTTGATTAGATCAAGTGTTTGAATGTAATTGTCAAAAAGGCGTGTAAAAAACTTAATTTGTTCATAAAATTTCATCTGCGTGACAGCTCGACTCATTAATTTCAAGGCGTGATTTCCTTATCTCAAAAATGGTTTGAAAATTATTTTAGGTTGCAAATTTATATCTCAGCTTTAGTATGTCATGTCGAAAAAGCGTATCTACTAGTTCAACTTTATACATGTTTAAATCTCTACTTGTGCACACCAAAAATTGAAGGACAAAGAAGTCAATTGCGACAAAGTTAAAAGAAACTGTATGTATTGTCTAAAGCATTATAAGACAAAATATTCAACTAACATACATCATAAAGTAACTACATATACGTACTATGATGAAAAAAGAACCAACATCATGTCATAACAAAATGGTACTATAAGTACAACAATAATACATTATTTATACATATACACTCGTGATAAATATAATTCTATACAAGAATGGTACAAATTTCATACACGTTCTATACAATAATTGTATAGTTTCTATACACATCCTATACAAATACATATTATTTACACATTCTACACAAATACATATTCTATTCAATAATAATATAGTTTATGATTCCGCATTCCTCCACTTTCACCTTAGTAGCATCACTCATAGTCATCGTGATACCAATGTCATTCATCAAGAAGACCTCTCCAATATTTTGCCGTGTGAAATATATAACTTTGCTCCCACCAACATAAATTCCTACTCATGTAGAAGATGGCCTCTTCGATCAACTTTTTTGATATCAGTAGGACATCCATCACCTCCTTTGTCACAACAAAATGGATAACTGAAGATTGTTTAAATACAATCTTATACAACCATGAATGTATTATATACACATCTTATACAAATACATAATCTATACACATCCTATACAAATACATAATTTATACACATCCTATACAAATACATAATCTATATACATCCTATACAAATACATAATCTATACACATCCTATACAAATACATAATCTATACACATCCTATATTCCTATACAAATACATAATATATACACATCTTATATTCCTATACAAATACATAATCTATACACGTCCTATATTCCTATACAAATACATATTCTATACAACAATTATACAATTTCTATATATATATATATATATATATATATTCTATACAATAATTGTACAATTTCTATACATTTGTAATTGTTTGGTTGTATCTGTTTCCGATGTAAAGAGCCCCCTATTTATAATTGTTTTTGTTTTCCTAAATTCATTCAAATTTGGAATATATATACAAATTCTTTTTACCTCTTTTTTATTTGGTTTGGTTTCCCAATTAGTTTTGGTTTAGAAAAAGAGTTATTTATGGAAATAAAATAGTTTCTGAAGGACTTTACACCTTTTCCCAAATTGAGTCAAATTAGGAAATAAATTCTTGTTCTATCCTTATTTTGTGGGAAATTAGTACTTTTAGACCCTCAAATTTTAACAAATTCTAATTTTAATTCTTTTGTATTTGTGGGTCTTGCTGTGTATATTTTCGTAATTATAACAATAGTAGAAAATGGAACTATTTTTATTTTGATATTCTATGTAAAATTTGTTAACTTAATTATCAAGTCTGGTCAAGTGATTGAACACCTCTATCATTAATTGAGGGTTCAAATCACGATTGAAGATAAGTTAAAGTAAGGACCTGTTTGGCCCCAAAAAAAATTGAGAAAAATTTGGGGAAAACTTGGAAAAAGGTGTTTGGTCATATAACTTGACAAATATATTTTGCAAGTATCCCAAGTTTCCAAATACTAAAAAAAATTAGTATTTGGGCAAAGTTCTAATATTTGAAAATTTTAAAAAATTTAAAAGTTACCCAATACTTTTATATTTTATAAAAATCTCACCATTTATTAATTCCAACTAATATTTGTTACTACCTCCTCCGAAAAGTTTGAGTTCTAATTTGAGTGATAAAATTGAGAAAAAAAGAGCAATTTGTGTTCAATAAATTATAATTATAATTGAATTTGTCAGAAGTTTGAGTGTGCGATTAATGCATTGTCTTGCATATATTGTTATTTTGTTGTTGTTGATTATAATCAATTATGTTATAAGGTTATTTTATTACGGAACATATTCATTATAAAACGATAATATAAATTTATGGATATTTTTAATAATTTTTAAAACTTATGGGTATAAATCATATTTTTTGAAATGGTCAAATATTTGAGGCCAAACAAAAACTTCACACAAATATAATTTGCCAAAAATATTTGAGAATTTGGAGTCAAACACTAGTTAAGAATACTCCTCCTCCTGGTGAAAAAGAGTAGTAGAAGTTTGTTTCGTAGGAATGTTTTATCAATTTATTTCTATTTATATTTATAGAAAATTTATTCCCAAAAAAATGAATATTTCTCATGGCAAAACAACTCTTTAAAATGTTCTATTTACATTCTTTTGAAATGACTTATGAGACGGTATTGGCTTTGCTGCTCTTATATTAAACCATACTTATATTCCATGGAAATACGGACAATGAGCTTATATATATGTTTCATCAATTTTTATTTTAGTTTTTCATCTGGTGTTCAGTATCCACATGGAAGTCAGATTAAATTTGAATTCGCGCCGAAAAGTCCGACATTAGAGATAATGCACTCCTGCGAGGCTGCGACTTCATACCCACCTTTGACGAAATAAACATCTACGATAAAAGGTGCGTTTGCATACTAAACCAACAAAGTTGCAGCAAACCTAAACTATCAGTACTCGAAAAATACACAAGTTGTTATCTACTAATAAATTTATTTGAGAACATATCGTCTCTTATTGACCTGTTCACATTCTTTATACAATATACATTAAATATACTTTTATGAGGATACTTTTCATATAATTTTATAATCACTTTTTAAACAATATGTATGCAGTACATCTACAATTTTTATACAACAATAATACATTCTTTATACATATACACTCTTGTCAAATATAATTGTATACAACAATGATACATATTTTATACACATTATGTACAATAATTGTACAGTTTCTATACCTATCCTATAGAAATACATATTATATACACATCCTATAGAAATACATATTCTATACAACAATAACACAGTTTCTGATTACGAAAAGAAGTTAGTTCCTCTACTTTCACCCTAGTAATATCACTCATTGTGATACTAATGTCATTCATCAAGAAGACCTCTCCAATATTTTGCTATGTGAAATGGACAACTTTGCTCCCACCAATACAAATTCCTGCTCATATAGCAGATGGCCTCTCCGATCAAATTCTTGATATCAATAGGACATTCTACACCTCCTTCATGACAGCAAAATCGTGGATAATTGAAGATTGTTTAAATACAATTTTATACAACCATAAATGTATTATATACACATCCTATACAAATACATATTCTATGCATATCCTATACAAATACATATTCTATGCATATCCTATACAAATACATAATCTATACATATCCTATATTCCTATACAAATACATATTATTTACGACTATTATACAATTTCTATACACTACCTATACAAATACATACACATTATATACAATAATCATATAATTTCTATACACATCCTATACAAATAAATATTCTATACACATCCTATACAAATATATATTCTATACACATCTAATACAAATACATATTCTATACAATAATGATACAATTTCTATAGACTACCTATACAAATACCTATATATTCTATACAACAATGATACAATTTCTATACACTACCGGTACAAATACCTATATATTATATATTCTATACAATAGTATTTGTTTGGCTGTGCGTTTTACTGATGTAAAGAGCCTCTCTATTTATAATTATTTTTTTTTCCTAAATTCGTTCGAATTTGGAATATATACAAATTATTTTATCTCTTTTTATTTGGTTTGGTTTCCGAATTAGTTTTTGTTTTGGAAAAGAATTATTTATGAAAATAAAATAGTTTCTGAAGGACTTTAATTTACACGTTTTTCCAAATTGAGTCATGATAGGAAATACATTCTTGTTCTATCTTTATTTGATGGGAAATTGGTACTTTTAATCCCTCAA
>JAJOOF010023766.1:0-36099 GCA_029582545.1 Solanum lignicaule | reverse complement strand
ATCTTTTCAGATTTATTTATAATTTAGCTTCCGCATCAGTTTATTATATTTAGTATGCTCATGATCATGCCAGCAGGGTTAGCTTGGGATCACTTGTGGTCCTAGGTCCCGTGTCCGCGTCTCGGGGGTAGCTTGGGGCGTGACACTTCTGTTCTTTTTGTGAAAAAGAAGAATGGTATGATGCAAATGTGTATTGCTTATAGGCAGTTGAATAAGGTGACAATGAAGAACCACTACCTCATGCCTAGGATTGATAATCTATTCAACCATCGTCAGGCTGCCGAAGTGTTTTCGAAGATTGATTTGAGGTCTGTTACCATCAACAGAGCATTATGCAAGCGGACATCCCTTAGACTCCATTTAGGACTGGATATAGCCACTATGAGTTCCTAGTGATATGTTTTGGGTTGACTAATGCCCCTTCCACCTCTGTGTACTTGATGATGCGGGTGTTCAGGCCGTATCATGATTTTTTTGCCATTGTGTTCATAGATGATATTCTGGTATACTTGCGGAGAAGAAGTGATCGTGAGCTGAATTTGAGGATGGTGCTCCAGACTTTGAAAGATCATCATCTTTATGCAAAGTTCTAAAAGTGTGAGTTTTGGCTTGAGTCTATAGCATTCTTCGGGCACATGGTGTCCAAGGGTTGTATCATGGTAGATCCGGTGAAGAAAGAGGCTATTCATTTTTGGGCTAGGCCCACTTTGGTGACTAAGGTTCGGAGCTTCGCCGGTTATGTAGGATACTACAGACGGTTTATGGTGGGCTTCTCCACTATTCCAGCCCCTTCGACCAGGTTAACCCACTTTGATGTTCCATTTGAGTGGTTTGAGGAGTGTGAGTTGAGCTTTCGGAAGCTCAAGGAGTTGGTGACTACTGCTCCTATGTTGGTTCTTCTTGTTGAGGGTGATGTCTTCAAGGTTTATTGTGACGCATCCGACATCGGTTTGGGTTTTGTATTGATGAAGCGGGGTCGGGCCATTGCTTATTCATCGAGGCAATTTAGGTTACATTAGTGGAACTACCCAATTCATGACTTAGAGTTAGCAGTAGTAGTTTTGGCGCTTAAAATCAGGAGCACTACCTTTATGGGGTTCGTTGGAGATCTACACTAATCGCATGAGTCTTCAGTACATTACGAGCTAGAGGGATGTTAATCAAGGTAACGTTGTTGGATTCAGATTGTGAAAGACTATGACCTCTCTATTTTCTACCATCTGGGCAAGGCGAATGTGGTGGTGGACACCTTGAGTTAGAAGGCAGTGGGTGTGGGTAGTCTAGCCTTTTTATCTACTTTGCAGCGACCATTATCTTTGGACATTCAATCCTTAGCTAACTAGATGGTTTGGTTGGATGTTTCGCATTCTGGACGTGTTCTAGCATATATGGGAGTTTAGTCATATCTTCTTGATTAGATCTATAGTCGTCAGTTTAAGGATTAGGCCTTTGTTGAACTTCGAGATCGAGTGTTAGCGGGTGACACTGGATAGGTTTCCTTAGACTTAGATGAGGTTTATAGGTTCGCAGTTCATATTTTTGTCCTGAAAGTCGGGGTGTTTGATTTTCATTGATACTTTTAGAGGCTCGTGATTCTAGATATTTTATTCATTCGGCACCGTAAAGATGTATTGTGTCTTGAGGTAGCATTACTAGTTGGCCGATATGAGGAGAGATAATACTTACTATGTGTCCCATTTCCTCAGTTGTCGACAGCTGAAGGCGAGAGTTTGAGACCTAGTGGTGAGTTGCAGAGATTATCCATTCCAGAATGGAAGTGGGATCGTATTATTATAGACTTTAAAGAAGGTTTTCCTTGGAGTTCTAGAGGTATTGATAGGATTTGGGGCATCATTGATCGATTGACCAAGATAGCACACTTCCTACCTGTTCATTCTTCATTCAGTGCGAAGTGGTTAGCCCATATCTATATTCATGAGGTGTTTTGTCTTCATGGTGTGTCGATCTCTAATATATAAGATTGGGGTGCTCAGTTCACTTCTAGCATCTAGACAACTTTCCCAAATGAGTTGGGCACTCACATTGACCTTAGCAAAGTCTTACATCCTCATAATGATGGTCAGTTAGAGTGTACTATTCAGATTCTTGAATAGATATGTTGCGGAATTGTGTTTTGGAGTTCAGATTTCACTACACCAATTTTTGCCTTTGGCTGAGTTTGCATACAACAACACCTACAATTCTAGCAACCAAATGGCCCCATTTGAGGCCTTATATGGTAGGCTTCATTTCTCTACGATTGGTTGGTTTGAGTCTAGAGCCTAGACCGTGTGGCACAAACTTCATTCATGAGCCTTTGGACAAGGTGAGGGTGATTAAAGACAGACTTTGGACAACTCATAGTAGACATAGCAGTTATGTTGATCTTAGACGACGACCTTTGAGGTTTTCTGTTGGTGATAAATTTTTCCTCCATGTATCACCCATGAAGGGCGTGAAGAGGTTTGGGAGGAGAGGGAAGCTTAGCAACAAGTATATTGGGCCTTTTGAGATCCTTCAGATTGTTAGAGAGGTTGCTTATAAGTTAGCTTTGCCTTTGATGTTCTTAGCTATTCACCCAGTCTTTCATGTTTCGATGCTGATGAGTCCAATATTCTGCAGTATGATGTAATAGAGTTGGATGATCACTTTACCTTCGTGGATGAGCCTATTACCATTCTTGCCAGAGATGTGTTGCGGTTGCATTTGAGAGGCATTCATGTGGTTAAAGTCCATTAGATGCATCGTCTAATTTAGGAGGCTACATAGGAGACCGAGCATGATATGCTAGAGCAGATTCCCAGGCTTGTTTGAACCTTTATGTACTTCTTGACTCTTTCTTTTGCAGACGAAAGTCCCTTTTAGTAATGGATGTTTTAATTAGCTCCAGATCATTTATGTGCTTATGCCTCATATGTGTCGTCCATAGCTTTCCTATAGAGACCCCAAGTAATTTATGACTTGTTGGGACTGACAATTCGGTCACCTGGTCGTTCATTTCATTTTTATGCGAGGTTTAGTGTTTTGAAAGCTGTTGAACCTTGAACAACCATTTTTTGAAAGCTTTTGAACCTTGAACGGTCATTTTTTATGAAAAGTTCAGGAAGAAGGTCTCATAATTCGAGTTCATCAGCTCTACAAGGGCTATTTTAGGGTAGGGACATGGTTGATTTAGGCCCGAATAATTCTAGAGTGAGTCTGTGGTATTCCGAGTTTTAACTTTGAAGCTTAAGCCAAGGGTTGGCTTTGGTCAACATTCTTGGTAAACATGCACGGATGAGAATTCTGTCAACCCAGTTAGCTCCGTAATATCAAGTTTTGTATAGAACGACCTTTTGTGTGGTTCCTTAGGCTTTCGATCTCATTTTAAGCCTACTTATGGCTTTTCTCTACAAATGTAAATCAGGTATGGAACAAAATTTTCATCGAAACAACCTACAATTTTAATTTTGATAGTTTCGTTAACTCTAGAATGTCGAATTTGATGGGGTAGAATATTTCATTTGAGTGCATGCGGTTCTAAACGAATTCCCGACACCCCGTCGGAGAATTTGGACTTTGAGAAACAAGGTAAAGTGCTGATCAATAGTGCATGCTTTTAGCGACCACATATCTCACGCTTATCGACCAGTTTTAGGTATTTATACCCATAAACTTCAGCTTTCACCCTCAATTTAGGGATGGCAATAGGGCGGGGTGGGCACAAAGCGGAGCGGGTAATAGTGTTTGTGGGGCAGTTTGGGTTAGTATTTTTGCGGGGCTGGGTGGGGTAGGTACAAAATATTTTAAAAGAAAAATATTTGGGGCGGGGAAGGTATGGGTTAGGGTTTCTTTTTCTTTTGAACTTAAACTAAATTGGGCTTACAACAATAGACGAAGCGTAATGGAGTGATGCAAATAAGAAACTCTGCCTCTCGGCTCACTCTCGCTAAATATCATAGAAAGACGAGGTTTCTACTAATTTTTTCTCTGTTGATTCTGCTCCAAAAGCTTGATTTTATGTGGAATTGGATGGAAATATATGTTAAGAATCAGTTTTGATACTTCAACTTGTCTGTGCATATAGTTGTGTAGATTTTTTTTTACATGTATAGGAATGTGAGTAAAAAGATGTTAGTTCTTTTAATTATTTTTAGTCAATTTTGTGAATGAATAAAACTTGAGTGAAAAGACGTTAGTGTTTTTAATGTCTGAATGTTCTCCATCCTTGAAATGAACGATACAACCTTTGAAATCTGCATTATAGCTATTTAAATAAGACACTGCCTTCAACAAAAGAATTAAGCATTGTTATTCGGGGCGGAGCAGGATAGGTTTATTTGGCGTGGGGCGGGGCGGGGCGGGGCTGGAAAAAACAATCCTGCTATGCAGGATGGAGTGGGGCTGGATAAAGACTTTGCGGGTTTATGTGTGCTTAACCCGCACCCGCCCAACCCCTCCCATTTGCCATCCCTACCTCAATTTTCAAAAGGTGATTTCTCCTTCATTCGAGCATCGATTTTGGTGATTTGAACTCCCACATTCTCGAAATCTTTGGGGATACATTGTGGACTGATTTGATTGTGTTGGTCGCATTCCTTTCGAGGTATATTTGGCACGAAAGTTGCTGCTCCTTTTCCTGTAATTTTTGTTTTCGTGGTGTGTTGTTGTTTTCGCTGTTTTGGGCCGCAAATTTTGTCTTATTTTTTTATAGAAGTACAAGGCATAGATTATGACCTTTTTGTGGAATCAATTTCATAAAGTTTGACCCAGGTCCCACTATTCGCATTTGACTCTAAAAATTAGCCTATCTCAACTTTGTGTGATTTTGATGTCTAAGCGATCGTATTGATGTTGTGATCCTATTTTTGATAGCGTGGCAATGTTTAGAGGCCGTTCGGAAGAGAGAAGCTTCGACCTTGTGATTTAGAGCGCGTGCGATAGGCCTAGAGGTAGGCTACAACTTTCTTTCTAATTAGATGAGCATGAATATGCGAATTCCAGATGATTAGTATAAATTGAGGGTAGGTATGTAGTTATTCTTTCTTTTCTTGCTAGAGACCATGTTTTAGGGTTGATTACGACTGATTCGAGGATAGAAACATGTTTGTGGAGGGTTGTATATGTGTTGTAGCATGCCATGTGATTTACTTGTTGATTACTTGTTTTTTAAGCATGTTTTGACCTTAGTATAAGATATAATAGTGTTTATTTAGACCCATGCACCTTGTGACTATCGTATGTTTCCGACATCATTTCGGATGGACTAGGTCCTTGTAGATTTGAATAGAAGACTTGGGTCTAATACTTTGAGCCTTAGCTTAGGCTTTAACACTTCTTGTTAGCCTTTCTATCTCCTCTCCATATTTCTGCGGCTCTGATGTGTTACCAGAGATTATGTGCTCTCTCGGGATTGGAGTGCTTCTGTCTTGGAGCCTTTTATGATATCGTTGAGGGTGGACATCGATCCACAGTGGTTTGGATACTACTTGAGATCCTCATTGAAGTCGATAAACCCTTGGGTACTCTTTCTATCTATGCGGCTGACACCCCAGGTAGTCAATTGTCAAGCTGGGCGGGCGAGTTATCTGAGATCCTCTACGGAGTTGATATTCCCTCAAGGAACTCTTGCTAGCTGGTCAATTTATAGCCCTGGGAGTTGATCTTATTGTTGGGCGCCATGGGTTTATAGCCACTCTTCCTAGCTAGGCTTGGAGTTTACTAGTTGAGTTAACTAGTTTTTAGATTCGGATTTGGATTACTCTTCTTTCTTGTAGACTTAACTATTTTATTTACTTGTTGTGTTTCTAGGTGTCCATCCGGGTTTTATGTAAAATTGTGCATGAAAGTACCTTTTGGGTTTTGGGCCAAGTTCGGTTTAGTATAGTTGTACTTAGATTTAATTTCGGTACGCTTGTGTTCTTCTTTTCATATCATCTTCGACCTCTGTTTTTTTCTAGATTTTATGTTTTCTAATTTTTTTTACCTTTTTTGTTCGGTCGGCTAGTGATGCCTACTTAGTACCTTTGTTTTGGTGCTTATGCTACACTGTACATCTTTTCATGAGGCTTACTGAGTACCTTTGTTTTGGTACCAGCTACCAACGATGATCATTCATGTCGTTTCTTGCCGCTTGGGTATATCGGAGATGAGGATGAGCACTTGGCGTCCTGGATCAACCTGTCTCTTTCTATATATATGTTAGCTTGTCTTTTATCTTTGAGATGGCTTGTTGTGGTCTACTTTTCGGACTTGCATTTATTCTTGTTAGACAACTCTGAACTCGTCACTTCCATGTTCTTGAAGGGTATCTAGTGCATGTAGTTTTGTGTTTTCTTTATGTTACAGTCATTTTTTTATGTTAGTATTATTTTCTTTTTAGTTCTACCCTTGTACTCACTACTTTTTTATCTAGGTACGGGTCGACTTACATACTAGTGGGTTTTAGTAGGTGCCATCATGATTCGGGGAGTCAAGTCATGATATCTTAATCTAGTTCATTTTCATCTTTAGTCACACGTAACATCGAGACAATTATCAATTAGTTTAGAGTGGCAGCAAATGAAATGATATTATTTTTGAAAGGCGTTGAAGCAGTATTTTATATTTCTTCTCTTGTTTTTGTTGGCGTACTCAAAAGCATTAGAAATGATACAAATTTTGTTGATTACAAAAATTAATCACATTTAATGATATTGATATTTTGAACACAAAAAATCTTTATGTATTTTGATAATCGAGAAATGAAAATAACAATCCCTTATATTTATTGAATTGAGCAAAATTATGCACACGTAAAATAAAGAAGGAATTGAGGGGATGTTACGAGATTGAAGAAGTAATAAGGGAAAAATAATAGGTAACATTAATGAGCAATAAATGACCCATATATTTTCCTGCAAATTTAAGATAACAAATTATTTCCTTTATGTTTTCTAAGTAAATACAAAACATTAAGAACAAATTCAAAAAATGGAGGATATATACAATTGTCATGACCCAGGGGTACCCAGTCACGGCCCAAGGGTACCCCCTAGACATAACACAGCGTACTCGACCCCGAAGGGTCCCATACAAGCTCTTAGCATCATCATAACATAAGATATTAGAAAAGTATGGAAAATTTAAAACTTCTTTAAAACCATTCAATCAAAAACATTTTTATACAGCAATCGAAAGTTTTTTTATACTCTTTGTCGAAAACCATCTAATACATTTTTTAGAGTAAACTCTTGGGACGCTGATGTTTGTGTAATCAAGACACAACTTACGATGCAAGTGTCTACGATCGTACAATAGTTTAGTAACCCAACCAAGGGTTGAGATCATTCCCAAGATAGTGGTTTTGAGAACTAATAGAAAAATAAAATTTAGTTCTAACTAGTCGTAGCTAAATACATTAACGATTAAAAAATTGTAAATTAAAGGGGAACACAAGAGTGTCAATTAACAATGGAGTTTTGTCACTAGAGAGTAAGAACAGCAAAATAAACAAGGATTTCTAAGTAAGGAGAGGGGATCCTTGGGATGTGACGGGAATACGGGTTAAGCTAGATTATTGGGTACATGCTTTCGATAGAAGATTCATAGAGTAATTGTGACTAGGCCAAACTTTAAGGGGAATAAGCTCTCTCTCTAGCAACTTACCCCTTTCAAATGTGTTCCTCTGGGACAACCACTTGCCGTATGAAGACCAGACTACGCCTTAACCCTCTCACTCTCTCGAGCTGAGTGTGTGGGAATGAGACTAGGATTCACTCTCTCAAGTTGAACCTCATGTCAACCAACTCCCATCGGCCATCAATTTAGTAGTTTTAGTTTTACAACCTCTCTCTCTCGAGCAAGCCGAAAACACATAAATAAACTTGTATTTGCAACTACAAATTCATTAAATTCATCCACAACTACTAAACAAAGTCACAATTAAACTACGATTAAACTATCGGCAAGCAAGACCCAATAATTATCTTAACCCATATTCGCTAAATCACACCCCAGGAATTGGGGTTTTTAGCCACACATGTGTGAAAGAGAAAAATTTATACCAAATTGAGCTCCCATTCAACTGGGTATAAAGATTTAAATCTTGATATAGGGCAAAATTGAAGAATCCAAGAGACCCAAATCCAAATCTTGAAGATGAAACTCTTTGGATCTTCAAGTCTTCAAATCCCTCTCAAACTTTGAGCAAAAATATCAAAAAGTACTATTCTATATGAAAATTATAATAATTGTTCGACTCTTATAACTATAACTCTAACTAGTATTTATAGTTTCCACAGATTTTTGCTACAGCGGAGCATACGGCATCGTTAGTCAGAATCGCCGATCAACTCGGCAATTCGCCTTTTGGTGTAGTTCATCGTCGTCTTGCACTAGCCTTCAGCATCGTCGTGTTATGAGTCATTGTGCGACATGGTACTGCTTCGTGGAACTTCTCGGCGATGCGCCGACTACTCCCTTTTTCTGCTGACTTGATCCTTTCCTTCAGGGCTCAGCATACTGGAACAAAAGGCGAAGTAAGACCCTTCGACGACTCGCCAAGTGTACTCGGCGATCCTCATGCCTTCATTTCTTCGTTCTTTTCAGCCTTTTCGTTCCTTTTTGCGACGTAGGGTCTATGCTTTCCTTCAAACTTCAAATACCTAAAACTTAAGGGTTTTTCTCAGATATTGAGATAAAATAAGCATTTGAGGACACAATTTCTATTAAAATATAGCCCTAAATGAGTCCAATTTGTGGATTCATCAATACCCCCAACTTAAACTTTTTCTTGTCCTTAAGAAAACTCAAGTTCAGTCATTCAAAAATTGTGTCTCGAATAGTGCTACACAAGACTCAATCATGAATGCACACAACAAGACTCAATTTACTTATGCAAAGATCAAATGTGCACTCAAAGATTCAAGTTGTGACTCACCAACATTAAAGAATCTCATGCTCACAATACTTGATTCAAATGCAAGTTCAAGCTCAACTAAAGTGTTCAAATGCCCTTACACAAGGAATGATTCCATTTTCACACGCAAAGGTATAATCAATTTAAAGTTGAGGAATCAGATACAACGCTCACACTCACAAAGATGAACACAATGCATGATTTCACCCATAGGTTTACCTCTATTTTCCAATCAACATTTGTTTTGACTTTCTCAAGATCACAAAGGTCTTACCAAGGCTTGTAACGGGGCTGAGTGTAAAGGTATTGTCATTTAGGCTCAGTGACTTTCATCCTCATGAAATGTGGTGCTCACAACACTTCCTTTCCTTTTCCGTCATCATTTTCTTTAGTGCTCATAAGTCATCCTATTATTCACTTCACATAGATTGTTCGGAACCCTATTTCTTTGGTACTTTATTCCACAACTTTCTCTTTCCTTTTTTTTTATTCTTTTCTTCTCTTTTTCTCTTACTCTATTTTTTTATATGGAAGGGTTCCATTTTTCTCAACACCATGGGTTAAAGGAGACTTTCCTTGCACTTCTTCACTTTCCCTTTTTCTTTTTCACCACACCCCTTTGGCCTAAGTTGGCTATTCAATTAACCACAATTTAAGAGGATTATAGGTAATGGATTAAGAAAGGTTTAGTTTTCATCAAGTTTCTTCCAAAGAAGGGTAAGGCTCAAAGGGTGTTTAAGAGAGAATCACACGCTCACAAGATAGGTCACAAAAGAGGTATATGTCAAATTGGTTCACAGTCTTCGAAGTTACCTAAGATCATATCAAGATAAAGTCTTACTTAGTCGACCAGACTAACGGGGAAAATTCTAGGTGTTGTCATGCATGGTTCCAAGTAAGTTTATCACACAAGCCTTCGACACTTAAGTCAAACAAGACTCCACACTTTCGCTAGTGTGCAACGGTCATCACAAGAGCATTCATTTGATAAATGGATAATCACGGCGAGATGAAAAAAGTTCACATATTATCTATGCAACTTCATTTGGACTCATCGTAGCCGTACATTCATGTTCGTTCGATTATAAGCACTATTCATGTCATCTGTAATGATCAAAACCGAGACTCAAATTTGCCAAGGAACAGCCACATTCACGAGCATATAAAGGGTGGCGAAAATATGCAAAAAAAATCAAAAAATTTTGGAACGGTCAAAATCATTTTGCAATTTAAAAAAAGAAAAAGAAAAAAAGAGCCATATGCTCGAACATCCATAGAGAAGCAGTATTAATGCAACAATAGCTCACAACCCAAACACTAAAAAAAACACGATTTACGAGTAGCACATAAAGGTTTGTGCTTCACCCCACCACAAAAAACAACATTTGTCCTCAAATTTATTTAAAGAAAGACAAAGAGGGTGGTCAAGAGGGGATCCTGTCTAAGTAGTCGGTCCATCTATCTAGGCATCAGTGCCCGGAGTGTCACTCTTGAATTTGATAATGGTCCCCGAAGCCTCTTTAGATGATTCAGCAGCAGCTGACTTACTAAGAGTATCAAATCCTGAGCCGCCAGAAAGAAGTGGATAGCTGAGAAGAATCCACGTCTCCATAAGGGAATAGTGAGGTCTCGGTGATTTGTTTTCTTGCTTGCACTGGGTATCTTGCCCTGATTATCTATTTTTGAAGGATCTATCGCTTTTGTATTTTTCCTGAAATTTTTTGCTCTTGTTTGTCGGGGTGGCATATCTCTTCCAGCTACTTTCGATTTAGCCATTTCTGCAAAGCTTCGAGATAAAGTTAGGAAGTATTCAGACAAAAGCACAACCGTTAGATTTCAGAATTACTTTGCCGAACCATTTGGCGAAGTGCTCAGCTACTTAGGCAGTGCGGTGAGTATAGCGCACATAGATTATTTAGGGTGCAGACGAAGGGCGAAGAAGTAGTTTTTCGGCAAGGCACCGAATGTGTTTGGTGACGTTGTGCGTCTCGCCGAAAGTTACAGAATTTAACATTACATATAGCATTAAGATAACGGCGAAATGGGAACGTTAAGCGAACCACAGAGCAGTTTGGCGAGCTCGACTTAACTCACCAAATGGCTCAACGTGCCTAGTTTCAACCCATCTTCTTGAATCCAACCCTGCAACCCCTGAAAACAAAATTACAGCTTTCCCAACTCAAATTAAATTCAGACCCAGTGACTTTCATGCACAATCCCTCAAAATTTCATCCACGTTAAGGCATAATCTTCATAAATCAACGATTAATCTTAGCAAGGACAAGATTATCGAATAAACATTGGCAATCAAAATTCTAACTCTACCAGAGAGGCCCAACACACATCAACAAGGTAGTACCATTGCATTGAGTACAAAATTGATATAAAAAATTTAGAGTTTGGAATCCAACGTCTCGCACTGACTAAAATGGAATTGAATCGCTAGGCCGCAATGTAATCCAAGTTCCGAGCACAAATCAACAATGAAAATACTCGAAAAGTGCACGAAATATAGAGACTAGAGTGAGGTGTGAGTTTGGACAAATAAAAAGTGTGGGAAAGTAAATGAAGTTGAAACTTTTAAACCTTTGGCTTGCAAAAACCGTCCAGTTTTTTGCCCACTCGGCAACATTAGTATAGCTCGCCTACTCACTTGGCAGAACACCGACCGTTTAGTTTCTTCGCCGAAATTTACAGGACCTCTGGTTTACGGAAGTCCAAACGGCGATTTACATCGTAATCACCGACATTGTCAGTGATTCGCTAATAATTTCCAAAACTCGCCGAGTTTACAGACTCCAATGTAGACGATGTCATGAATCAAACGATGGATAAGGTCGGACTCACCGACCCCATCGGTGACTTGCCGATTGGATCTATTGCTCGCCATCCTTCACTTTTTTGAATACTTCTCATACTTCCATCTGCGCAATCAACATACCATTATTTTATCAAATTAAAGTTTAAGCAAGAAAGGGGTTTTCGGTTGCCTCCCAAACAGCGCCTTAGTTAACGTCGTGGCACGACACAAGTCATCATTTAAACTTCATTTTTGGGGTTAGCTATGTTATCACTAGGCAACCCCCCGTTTTCCTGCGAGTGGAGACAAGGAAAATTTGCCAAGGAACAGCCACATTCACAAGCATATAAAGGGTGGCGAAAATGTGCGAAGAAATTCATAAATTTTTGAAAGGGTCAAAATCATATTGCAATTTAAAAAAAAATAAAAAGAGCCATAAGCTCGAACATCCACAGAAAAGCAGTATTAACACAACAATAGCTCACAACCCAAATACTCAAACAAAACAAGATTTACGAGTAGCGCATAAAGGTGTGGGCCTTACCCCACCACAAAAAAAATATTTTTCCTCAAATGCAATTAAAGAAAGACAGAGAGGGAGCTCAAGAGGGGATCCTGTCTAAGTAGTCCCTCCATCTGTCTGGGAATCAATCCCCGGAGCCTCTTCAGATGATTCAACAGCAGCTGACTTACTAAGACTATCCAAATCATGAGCCGCCAAAAAAGAGTGGATAGCTGTGAAGAATCCACGTGTACATTAGGGAATAGTGGGGTCTCAGTGATTTGTTTTCTTGCTTGCACTGGGTTTCTTGCCCTCATTATCTATTTTGGGGGTCTCTATCACCTTTCACCTTTGTATTTTTCCTAAAAATTTTTGCTCTTATTTGTCGGGGTGGCATATCACTTCCAGCTACTTTCGGTATAGCCATTTCTGCAAAGCTTTGAAATAAAGTTAAAAGTATTCAGACAAAAACAAGTCTGTTTGATTTTAGAATTACTTCGCCGAACCATTTGGTGAAGCGCTCAGCTACTTAGGCGGTGCGCCAAGTGTAGCACACAGAGATTATTTATGGTGTAGACAAAGGGCGAAGAAGTAGTCTTTCGGCGAGGCACCGAATGAGTTTGGTGACATTGTGCGTCTCACCGAAAGTTACAGAATTTAGCATTACATGTAGCATTAAAATAACGGTGAAATAGGGACGTTAGGCGAACCGCCGAGCAGTTTTGCGAGCTCAACTTAACTCATCAAATGGCTCAACGTGCCTAGTTTCAACCCATCTTTTTGAATCCGACCCTGCAACCCCTAAAAAAAAATTACAGCTTTCCCAACATACATTAAATTCACACCTAGTGACTTTCATGCACAATCCCTCAAAATTTCATTCACGTTAAGGCACAATCTTCAGAAATCAACTATTAATCTTAGCCAGGACTAGATTATCGAATCAACATAGGCAATCAAAATCTTAACTCTACCAGAGAGGCCCAGCACACATCAGCAAGTAGTATCATTGCATTGAGTACAAAATTGATAGAAAGAATTTAGTGTTTCGGATCCAACCTCTCGCGCTGACTAAAATGGAATTGAATCACTAAGCCGCAATGTAATCCAAGTTCTGAGCACAAATTTGCAACTAAAATACTCAAAAAGTGCATGAAATATAGAGACTAGAGTGCAGGTGTGAGTTTGGATAGATAAAAGTGAGGGAAAGTGAATGAAATTGAATTTTTTAAACCTTTGGCTTGGAAAAACCGTCCACTTTTCGCCCACTCAGCGACAATAGTCAAGCTCACCTACTCACTCGGCGGAACATTGACCGTTTAGTTTCTGCATCAAAATTTACAGGACCTCTGGTTTACGGGGGGTCCAAACGGCGGTTTCCATCGTAATCGCTTACATAGTTGGTGATTCGCCAATAATTTCCAAAACTTGCCAAGTTTTACAGACTCCAATGTTGACGATGTCTTGAGTCAAATGGCAAATAAGGTCGGATTCGCCAACCCCATTCGGCCACTCGCCGATTGGATCTATTGCTCGTCATCCTTCACTTTTTTGAACACTTTTCATACTTCCATCTGCGCAATCAACACACCATTATTTTATCAAAGTAAAGTTTAAGCAAGAAAGGGGTTTTGGGTTGCCTCCAAAATAGCATCTTAATTAACGTCGTGGCGCGACGCAAGTCATCATTTAAGCTTCATTGTTTGGGTTAGCCATATTATCACTAGGCAACCCCCTATTTTCCTGCGAGTGGAGACAAGGCAACGCATGACCCATAAAGTTCTTGAGCAGCTGGGCAGCTCTAGAATAAGAACAAATCATTAGCTTCATCCTTTCAATGTCTTCTTTCAATTCTTCCAGCATTCTATCTTGCTCAGTCATCTTGAGGAGAATGGTTGAGAGCATTCCTTCAATGAGCATAACTTCATTGACCTTGAGACTTTTCTGCTCATGAGGGGGGGTATATTTATCCTTCCTTTTGCACTGAGCTTCGATTTTCACCATCTTTTTGGCCAACTCATCCATTTAAGTCATCAATGTAGCCAGCATGAAGTTCCATTCTGCTTCTTGGTCCATTTTAGTCATGTTGTCAAGCAGTTGTACTGCCATTGCACATGGCCGCTTTGCAAGATCACCCGGAATGAGTTGGTTGATCAACCTCTTGTTTCCGGGGCTAAGACCTCTCTAATGGAGGAAACTCCATTAGCTCCCGAGTGCTGCTCGCCATACTCACTTTCTCTGCTTCAATACAGACAAGAAAAAAAAAAACTACAACTTAAGTTAGTTGAATACAACTAAGAAGAACAAAAATTCTACTAATCTAAGAATTCTCAAATAACACCACTCCTCGGCAGTGGCGCCATTTTGATATTTGTGTAATCAAGACACAACTTCCGATGCAAGTTTCTACAATCGTACAATAGTTTAGTAAACCAACCAAGGGTTAGGATCGTTCCCAAGAGAGTGGTTTTGAGAATTAATAGAACAATAAAATTTAGTTCTAACTAGTCGTAGCTAAAAACATTTATGATTAAAAACATTGTAAATTAAAGGGGGACACAAGAGTGTCAATTAACAATGGGGTTTTGTCACTATTAAGTAAGAACAGCAAAATAAACAAGGATTTCTAAGTAATGAGAGGGGATCCTTGGGATATAACGGGAATCCCGGTTAAGCTAGATTATTAGGTACATGCTTTCGATAGAAGAGTCATAGATTAATTGTGACTAGGCTAAACTTTATGGGGAATAAGCTCTCTCTCGAGCAACTTATCCCGTTTCAAATGTGTTCCTCTCGGACACCCACTTGCCGCATGAAGACCAGCCTACACCTTAATCCACTCACTCTCTCGAGCCGAGTGTATGGGAATGAGACTAGGATTCACTCTCTCGAGCTGAACCTCATGTCGACCCACTCCCACTAGCCATCAATTTAGTAGTTTTAGTTTTACGACCTCTCTCTCTCGCAAGCCAAAAACACATAAATAAACTTGTATTTGCAACTATAAATTCATTAAATTTATCCACAACTACTAAACAAAATCACAATTAAACTACGATTAAACTATCAGCAAGCAAGACCCAACAATTCTCTGAGACCATATTCGCTAAATCACACCACAAGAATTGGAGTTTTTAGACACACATGTATAAGAGATTGAAATTTATACCAAATTGAGCTCGCATTCAACTGGGTATGAAGATTTAAGTCTTGATACAGGCTAAAATTGAAGAATCCAAGAGATCCTAATCTTGAAGAAGAAACCCTTTGGATCTTCTAGTCTTCAAAACCCTCTCAAACTTAGAGCAAAAGTATCAAAAAGTACTATTCTATATGAAAGTCATAATAATTGTTCGACTCTTAAAACTACAACTCTAACTAGTATTTACAGTTTTCACATATTTGTGTTGCAGCGGATCATTCGGCGTCGTTAGTCGAAATCGCCGATCAACTCAGTGATTCACCTTTTGGTGTAGTTCATCGCCATCTTGCACCAGTCTTCAGCATCATAGTGCTCTGAGTCATTGGGCGACATGGTGCTGGGTCGCGGAACTTCTTTGCGATGAGCTGACTGTTCACTTTTTCTACTGACTTGATTCTTTCCTTCAGGGCTCAGCATACTGGAACTAAAGGCGAAGTAAGACCCTTCAACGACTTTTTCTTCGTTGTTTTCAGACTTTTCATTCCTTTTTAAGATGTAGTATCCATGCTTTACTTCAAACTTCAAATACCTGAAACTTAAGGGTTTTTATCACATATTAAGATAAAATAAGCATTTGAGGACACAATTTCTATTAAAATATAGCCCTAAATGAGTCCAATTTGTGGACTCATCAGACGCAGCCCATACAATAGTCTCAACATGAATATAAAAGACATAAAGGAAAGGTGGGTTTTGTCCTCGAAGCTATGAGGGCTCATCTAGATCTTCAACTCCTTGCAACTTCTAGAAACCTAACTCCAAATAGCTCTCAAGTCTCCAAACACTACATTTGGTTAGAATGTAGGCAATATGCGTTAGTTTAAAATGTACCAAGTATGAAAGCTATTATAAAACATAAGAGCATCTCAAATGGTAAGTCAACATAAGACATAAGCATAAGAGATAATATCATAGTCATACCATATTCATCATAGTCATAGCAAGGTCTCCAACATAAGCTTCATATAAACATAAGTCAACACAATACATAGTTAGTGAGCATAGGAGATAAGTCATAATCATATAAGCATAATTGAGTCTTAGTCATCCATGCCATAATAGCACGATTCTCAAGTAACCTCAAAAGCATACATGTGCAAAGCAAGAATAGCATCCCATAATACTACCCAAGCCAAGTATCCCTTTTTAGCCATTTCAATCATAGTGTATAGGCATGGTTAAGTCTTAAACTTCTCTAGCATAAGAGCATCATACTTCTAGGTAACCTCAAGGCATACTTATGCAATGCATGAAAGGCATCACATACTACCCTTCACACTAAGCACAACCTCCAAGTCATCCTAGTCATATTCACCCTCTTTTGGTCTTACTTATTATCTTCCTTCACATAGACATGGGAACTACCACCTTAGTCAATCATATCTTTGAAGGAAACTATGGCAACAACCCAAGCTAAGTCATACTACATAAGAGAACCCTTCACAACTAGGCTCAAGTCATACTTGTGCCATGTATGGATAGCATCCGATACTAATACCCACACTAAATATTCCTTTAGACCATCATGAATGTCCAAATAGTTCGGGACTTGTCCCTCTTGACTATTTGCCTCTATTCATATAAGGTACTTCTCTATTTAGTACTAGGCAAGTCATCACACATGAATGAGCACAAGACATCAATTCAAGGCTACCAAGGAATAGCACCCTACAAGGCTACACCAAGCTAATAATCTAACTAACATGACCTTACTATGCTAAGTCAAGCTACCATGGAGACATACTATCATACTAGTCCAAGCTATCCAAGGAAGGGTATAATTGTACCATCCTAGCTACCTTGCAATACATCCTATGATGTTAATGCAAGCTATCCTTAGGAGAGTACGATTCTCAATCCCAAGCTACCATGACTACTACTAACTAAAGCTAACCTTACAAGCACACCAAGATGCTAATGTAAGCTATCATTAGGAGACTATGAATCAAATCAAGCTACCATGAAATGCATTCTAACAATGCTAGTTCAAGCTACCCCTTAGGAGAATATATATTCTCAATCCTAGGCTACCATGCCTATTCTATGCAAGCTATCATGAAAAGCATCCTACCAATGCTAATTCAAGCCAACCTTAGGAGAGCATAATTCCTCAATCCTAAGCTATCAATCTTGGTCTTATCCTACTAAGCCAAGTTATACATGAAGGGAACATATGCCACAACTTCAAGCTATTCTAGACTAATCATGCTTTGATTCATTTTAGGTTCTTAAGTCAACCTAGAATCCTTCTATGTTAGAGAACTTGAATCTCCTAGGATATTCATGTCTAAGTGTATAAGAGAAAAATAATACACAACAAGATCACATCATATTGACTTTACCCCCAAAGCCGTAACAATGATTGCTACAAGCCCTTCTTTCAAGCTTAACTTCATTCTATCATGATCTATGTCTAAATTACAAGATATTCAATAACATTCTTTACTACTAAGTGATTCTAGTCATAATTGATTCATAAAGGTTCAATTCTAACTTCACAAGTCAAGATCCTTCCTATTCAATCAAGTCTAGTTCAATTCATGATTAGATGATCCTAACTATGATCAATTAGTATTCAAGACATTGATTTAGGAAGATCAACTTAGAACCTTCAACTTTCCCTCTAATGGCATAAACCCACAAAGATTACAATAATCAATTTAGATTAGGGTTTACCATAGAAATCACATGAATTCATCATAATATTATAATTTAATGTCAATACAAACATAATTAGGTATTATCCACTAGATTGGAATCATACCTAAGCCCTACCAACAATGTAGGAACAACCCTAGCTAGAATTGGGTTTTTTTGATCCATAATTGGGGGATTATTGATGTTTGCGTAATCAACGACACAAATTCCGATGCAAGTGTCTACGATCGTGCAATAGTATAATAACCCAACCAAGGGTTGGGGTCGTCTCCCAAGGGATTGGGAGTGAAAATTAGTGGTTGAGCGCAAATGTTCTAAAGCTAATCGTAGCTAAAGATTTTTACGAATGAATGCATAGTAAATTAAAGGAGGTGACACCAAAGTGTCAAATATCAATGGGGGTTTGTCACAAGTATAGCTAAAACAACAAAAATAAAGAGAAAATTCAAAAATAGAGGGAAGTTCTTGGGGTGTGACCGCAATATATATTGATATAAATCGTTGGGTACATACTTTCAATAGGAAATTTGCAACATAATAGTGACTAGGCTAAGCTTTAAATGGAAATAAGCTCCCTCTCGGGCAACTTACCCCGTTTCAAATGGGTTTCTCTTGGACACCCATTTACCGCATGAAGGCCAGCCTACGCCTTAACTCACTCACTCTCTCGAGCTGAGTGTTAGGATATGGGACTAGGTCTCACCATATCGGGATGAACCTCATATCGACCCACTCCTTAGGCAATCAGTCTAGTGGTCTTGGTTTTGCAACCTCTCTCTTGAGCAAGCCGAAAACACATGGGTGGTTTTGTATTTGCAGCTATAAACCCATTAAATTAAACCACAACCGCTAGGTGAAATCACCATTAAAATACATCTAACCTATCAGCAAACAAGACCCAACAATAATATGAACACATAATTGCTAAATCACACCCCAAGAATGGGGGTTTTAGCCACACATCAAGAAATAAGCGATTACACCTAAAATGATAACAAAATCAAATGGGTGTATGAAATTAAACCTTGATGTAAGCAAAGGAAGAAGAATGGAGAAGACCCACTTCCAATTTGGGGAAGATGAACTCCTTCTCTCTTCAAGTCTCCTAAAACCCTCTCTAAACTTGAGAAAAAAATACTAGGAAAATAGTATTCTAAGGTAAAAACTATATTAATGTTCAACCTCTCTTCTTTTATTCTTAAAATTAATGAAGAGTTTAACATTTATAGACTTCAGAAAATAGTGTTGGCGGATCATTCGGCGAGGTTAGTAGCGAACGCCGAATGACTCGGCAATTCACCCTTCTTCTAGTTCATCGTCGTTTGTACTTTGCCTTCAGCATCTATGCGTTCTGGATCTTTGAGCGGTATACTTCTACTTCGCGGAACTTATCAACGAAATGCCGACTGCTCCTTTCATCGCCTTTTTGATCCCGCTCCTTCAGGGCTTCGCGTATTGGAAAAAAGGGCGGAGTGCGTCCCTTCGGCGAATCGTCAAGTGGACTTGGTGATCCTTAGGCCTTCGTTTTCTCATTCTTTTCAGCTTTTTTGTTCCTTTTTGCAGAGTAGTGTCCATGCTTTCCTTCAAAATTCAAGTACCTTAAACTTAAGTGTTTTCATAAGATATTTAGACTAAATAAGCATTTGAGGACACTATTTCTATTAAAATAAAGCTCTAAATGAGTCCAATTTGTGGACTCATCAACACCCCCAACTTAAACTTTTGTTTGTCCTCAAGTAAAACTCAAGTTTAGCAATTCAAATGGGATGTCTCAAATAGTTCTACACAAGACTAAATCATGAACATACACAACATGACATAAATTACTCATGCAAAGATCAATTGTGTACTCTAAGATTCTAGTTGTGACACACCAGTACCGAAGATTCTCATGCTCCCAATACTTGCTACTTGCTCAAGTTCAAGCTCAACAAAGAGTATCTAAATGCTCTCACATAAAGAATGATTCCATACTCACACACAGAGATTAATCAATTCAAGATCAGGAATCAGATGCAATGCTCACACTCAAAAGAGGAACACAATGCATGTTTTCACCCATAGGCTTGCCCTTATTTTCCAATCGATCTTCGGTTCGGCTCACTCAAGATCAAAAAAGTATTTTCTAAGGCTTGTAATGAGGTTGTGTGTAAAGATATGGTCATTTAGGCTTAGTGACTTTTTCCTCATGAGATGTGGTACTCTCAAGGCATTCCCTTCTTTTCCTTTATCAATTCTTTTTCTAGTGCTTCTAAGTCATATTGTTATTCCCCTCCAAGGATTGCTTAGAAACCCAATTTCTTTTGTACTTTTATTCCACAATTTGTTTTTATGGTATGGAGGGTTTCCATTGTTCCGCAGCACCATGGATTAAGGGAAAATTTTCTTGCACTTCTTGACTTCTCCTTCTCCTTTTCACCACACCCCCAACTTTGGCTTTTGGCCTAAGTTACCTATTCACTAAACCACAAATCAAGAGGATTATAGGTAGTGGGTCAAGTAAGGTCTAGGGTTCATCAAGGTTCTTCCAAAGAAAGGTAAGGCTCAAAGGGTGTTCAAGAGAGTTTCACATGCTCACGGGTAGGCCACAAATTAGGTATATGTCAAATTTGGCTCACACTCTTCAAAGTTTTCCTAAGATCATTTCAAGAGCACACCTTACTAGATCAATCAGACTAACGGGGCAAATTCTAGGTTTATACATTCAAGGTTCAAAGTAAGCTCATCACACAAGGCATCGACACTTAAGTCGAACAAGACTACACACTTTCGCTACTGTGCAACGGTCATTACAAGAGAATCAGTTTGATAAATGGCTAATCACAACGAAATGCAAAGAGTTCACATATTGTCTACGCAACTTCATTTGGCCTCGTCGTAGCCGCACATTCATGTTCGTGTGATTGAGAGCATTATTCAAGTCATCGGTATTGATTGGAACCGAGGCTTGAATTTGTACAAGAACAACCACTTTCAACACAAGAGGTGGCAAAAAATTTTGAAAAATTAAATTTTTTGGAAAGGTGTCAAAATTATTTCGCAATTTCAAATAAAAGGGAGCCATAAGCTCAAAGATCCACGAAAAGCAGATAAACCACAATTTTAAAGTAGAACAACCCAAATATATACAACACATGAATCACAAATAGCACACAAAATATGAGCCTCACCCCACCACAAATAAAAAATTGTTTGTCCTCAAATGCAAATAAAAGTGTCTAAAAGTAAAAATAAATTAGACAGAGAGAGAGGTAAAAAGAAGTCCTATCTATGCAGTCTCTCTATCTGTCGGGGTCTGAATATGGACATCAGTGCCCTGTGCATCTATCTGATCACGGGTCTCAGTACCCAGAGTAGCCTCAGAAGAACTAACAATGCCTAATCCGCTAGCAGCAACTGTGGACGTCTCAACCAGCACTGTCTGAGTTGCCGACCGCACAACCATCTCCACAAGATTTGGCAAGTCTCTGAATATGTTGTCTTCTTTGCTTTCGCTCACTACCTCACCGTGCAATGTTATCTGCTCCTCATCGGTCTCTGTCTCTGACTCTACATATCCCTACATCATCCCTCTGCACATCTCTGGTAGTAACCGGAGGAATCCCCGAAGTCTCAGGATTATCCCTGTCATCTGCTCCCTGCATCAGGGTAGTGAAGTTTGTAGCCTTCAAATAAGCTACGTCCTTCTTCAACTCTGCTATTTTGGCTTTTAATGTTGAAACCTCGGGTGTCTCTCTCCGTCTTCTCTCACAAGCAGTGACTCTGGCAGTCAGATTATCAACAGTGGTCCTAAGGGGGGCCAGTGCAGTCAAGATGGCACTGCTAATCATCCTTAGGATGGATCTCTCCAATCGCGTCACCCTCACATCCGCTGAATAGGCCAGCTGCCCTATCTTAAGGGTCATGGAATGAGTGATCCTGGTTAGCTGGGAGGAAGAGAATGTACCTGGAGTTTGTGAAGGATAAAAAGGAGCGGGTATACCTAAAGGCTCCGAAGCTGGAGTAGACGAGGGTGTCTTAGCTGGTAATGAGTCAACATCGACCTCTGGAGAAGTATCTGCTGGAGCTTCTCTCCTCATGTCAACCAGATCTCGTGTGAACTCAGCCTCTATACGCTGGATATCAGTGGAAGAAGACGGGGTGACCTTTATATCGCTAGAAAGAACCCGGGGTACTATGGCACGCTGGCATAACTTGGTAATCAGAACAGGAAAAGGCAGAGACGTCTGCGTCTGTTTGGTTCTTATAACCATCTCCTGTGAAACCAGCAGTCCCAAGTCGATCTGCCTCCTAGCCATGATAGACCCAAGGCAAGCCGCCTTAGGATAACAGAGAATAGATTCGTTCTAGGATGGCATGATAGTGTTGCTGATGAAACCAAAATAGTATCGGAAGGCAATGTTCATATCCCTCTTCTCAATCGGAGCTCCTGCCTCTATCCACCTCGGGGTGGTGTTAGAGATTATCGGAGCTAACCAACCCTTCAAATCCTCCAAGGATGGAACAATAGGCAAACCCTGGTAGGGCAATACTTAGTACAGTGGTCAACCCAATACAACATTAATTTGATCGCTGTGACACTCCACCTCCTTGCCTCTAACCATAATTTACTTCACCAGTCGAAACTCACTAGCCTTCTTCTTATTCTTTGGGACCAACTCTCCATAGGCTAAGTAGAATTCCCAGACCCAGGAAGGAATGTAGTAGCTGCGTGGACCAGTGAACTGCTCCAATTCATGATATCTGAGTGTGTCAAGCACCTCAATGTGCTTGCCTTCCATGCCTTCTACATATAGTAACTTTTTTTCTAGAATGGTTCGTTAACCATAGCCTTTTAATCTGTTCAGCAACCTAGGTGGAGGTGGAGCTATGGGGAGTGCAGTTGCCACTAGAGGTGGTGCTGGAGTTGGCACTGATTCGGTAGTCCGGGGAGTGGCAGCTGAAGGGGTTCCAGTAGATATGGGCTCATTTCTAGCCCTGAGTTCATTCTTTCGATTTATCAAAGGTTGCTCATCCTCCGGCTCAAAAAAAGTTGGTTCAACAATTGTGCCCTTCCTAGCTATGTGCTTTTTTCATTTGCCTTTATCTCCCGGTTGGAGGTCATCCCTTTTTCTCTTTGGAGGGTGTGATCCTCCTTCATTGATCATATTGCCTTTACCCTTTTTCTGTGGTTACTCAGTTAAATTGGTGCGTACCATATTTGCAAAAGATCGAGATAGGATAAGAAAACAACTTAAATTCAGGCACAGTAATTTTCTCTGCAGATAGACTCGCCGATCAAGTCGGTGAGTGACCGAACCAATTTCGGTGAACTAAATCGGGCTCGCCGACGGATTGGCTAAACAATTAAGGCAAGTCGGCGATAAGAGAGTCCTTTCGGCGAGGAAGGGTTTGTCCACCAAAAGTTACAGTAAATACGGGTCTTAAGGGTAGCATACGAAGGGCCAGATGGAGACATTGGGCGAACCGCAAAACGATTAGGCGAGCTCGACCCAGCTCGCAAAATGGTCCAACGTGCCTATTTTCAATCCATCTTCTCGAATTCAATTCCGCAAACCCCGAAAGCAAAATCAAAGCATGCACTAACAAAATTTGAACAAGACCCATACTACCCATCACCCCAGAATACTCATATTTCTCCCAGACTTGCCACATTTGGCCATTTGACTATATTTGCTCTTAAGAGCGGTGTCACCCTCTCTATCATTAAGCAAATTTTTGACATTTAGCCAAAACATGGGATACTCATAATTCACCCAATCAATCAAACCAACATGCAATCATGACTCAACTCATTAAAAAGCACAAAGATTACGAGCATTCAACAATCAGACAACACATGCAAGATTTTTGAATTAAAATAGACATGTTATCATTCTAATCCCATCAGAGAGGCCCAACACACATCACTAAGAGACAATCATCGGAAATGAGTACAAAACTTTCAAATGTAAAAGTAGAAAAAGGAAACCAACCTTCAATGTTGATTAAATTTGATTTGAAAAGCTAGGCGGAAAAGTATTCGAATTCCGAGCACAAGTCCCAAACTAAAATGCTAGAGTAATGCTAAATTGAAGAAGATACTACCTTAGTGTGAGTTTAGGAGATTTGTGAGCAAGGGAAAGTGAAGAAGTTGATGTTTTGAATCATTTGACAATTATAACTCATCCAGTTCGCGCTCATTCGGCGACATTAGTTACAATCGTCGATCCACTCTGTGAGTCGTCGAGTGGTCCCTTGTCCCACCGATTGTTAAAGATTTGTATATTTGTCGATTACTTGTGATCAAGATGGCGGTCTAAATCAAGATCGCTGACCTGGTCGGGGATGTGCCTAACTGCTTTTCAAGGTCGCCGAATTTTACAGGCTCTAATTTAAACTTGATTTGATCCAAACGGCGGGTCAGGTTGGGCATGCCAACCTGTTCGGCGGTCCGCCCACTGACCATTCTCTTGCCAAACTGTATTTTTCACCACTTTCCTCATTCAAACTTGCACCAGTAACACACTATTATTTATAAAAGTAAAATCCTAAACATTTAAAACCTTGGGTTGCCTCCAAAGAAGCGCCTTATTTTATGTCGTGGCACGACGCGATTCCGATCATATTCTCCGGTATTGGGGTTAGCCCTATTATCACTAGGTAGCCCCAATATGTCATTTGGGTGGAGATGCGGCACTGCAAAACTCATGAGTGACCTGATTAGTTGAAGTGATCTACAGTGAAATCCAATAATTTGATTCAACACTTCAATATTCCCTTTCATTTTCTCCAACGCCCGATCTTTATCGGTGATCTTGTGGAGAATGGTTTGAAGTGTGTCTTCGACACGGTTGTTCTCCCTGCATCTAGTATGCTTCCTCTCTTGGGGAGGTATGTACGTCCCTTGACTCTTGCATTGGTTATGCACCTCTGTTATTTTGGTGGCCAACTCGTGCAGCTGAGTTACCAGTGTGGGTAATGTGAAGTCTCTCTCAACTTCTTATTTCATCTAAGCCGAGTTGCCACCATTTCCTTCAGCCATGCTCAGGGAACCTACCTATACTAAAAAATTTAAGGAAAAACAAAACTAAAGTAAGGTTAGTAATCAACGATTATTGAAAGAAGAATTTGACTTAAACCAAAAACTTTCACATAACACCACTCCCCGGCAGCAGCGCCATTTTGATGTTTGCGTAATCAACGACACAACTTTCGATGCAAGTGTCTATGATCGTGCAATAGTATAATAACCCAACCAAGGGTTGGGGTCGTGTCCCAAGGGAGTGGGCGTGAAAATTAGTGGTTAAGCGCAAATATGCTCAAGCTAATCGTAGCTAAAGATTTTCACGAATGAATGCATTGTAAATTAAAGGGGGTGACACCAAAGTCTCGAATATTAATTGGGGTTTGTCACAAGTATAGCTATAACAATAAAAATAAAAATAAAGAGAAAATTCAAATATGGAGAGAAGTTCTTGGGGTGTGACCACAATATATATTGATATAAATTGTTGGGTACATACTTTCGATAGGAAATTTGCAAGATAATAGTGACTAGGCTAAGCTTTAAATGGAAATAAGTTCCCTCTCGGGCAACTTACCCCGTTTCAAATGGGTTCCTCTCGGACACCCATTTACCGCATGATGGCCAGCCTACGCCTTACCCCACTCACTCTCTCGAGTTGAGTGTTAGGATATGGGACTAGGACTCACCCTCTCCGGCTGAACCTCATGTCGACTCACTCCTTAGGCTATCAGTCTAGCGATCTTGGTTTCGCGACCTCTGTCTTGAGCAAGCCGAAAACACATGGGTGGTTTTGTATTTGCAACTACAAACCCATTAAATTAAACCATAATTGCTAGGTGAAATCACTATTAAAATACATATAACCTATCAGCAAACAAGACCCAACAATAATATCAACACATATTTGCTAAATCACACCCCAAGAATGGGGGGTTTTAGCCAAACATCAAGAAATAAGCAATTAAACCTTGATGTAAGCAAAGGAAGAAGAATAGATAAGACTCACTTCCAATTTGGGGAAGATGAACTCCTTCTCTCTTCAAGTCTCCCAAAAACCCTCTCCAACTTGAGAGAAAAATACCAGGAAAATAGTATTCTAAGGTAAAAACTATATTAATGTTCAGCCTCTTTTCTTCCACACTTAAAATTAATGAAGATTTTAACATTTATAGAATTCAAAAAATAGTGTTGGCGGATCACTCGGCAAGGTTAGTAGCGAATGCCGAATGACTCGGCGATTCGCCCTTCTTCTAGTTCATCGTCGTTTGTACTTTGACTTCAGCATCTGTGCGTTCTGGATCTTTGAGTGGTATACTTTTTCTTCGCAGAACTGATCAGCAAAACGCCGACTACTCATTTCATCGCCTTTTTTATCCTTCTCCTTCAGGGCTTCGCGTACTGGAACAAAGGGTTGAGTGCGTCCCTTTGACGAATCACCAAATGGACTCGGCGATCCTCAGGCCTTCGTTTTCTCATTCTTTTCAGCCTTTTTGTTCCTTTTTGCGAAGTAGTGTCCATGCTTTCCTTCAAACTTCAAATACCTGAAACCTAAGTGTTTTCATCAGATATTTAGACTAAATAAGCATTTGAGGACACTATTTCTATTAAAATAAAGCCCTAAATGAGTCCAATTTGTGGACTCGTCAATTACTAAGGCGGCTCTATGGGTTGAAGAACCCATAGATGATTAATCTTAACATACCTTTAATCAAATCCTTAAACAAAGCTTGAATCAATGGTTAATTCTACCTAGTTGTTGTTCCTCTTCTCTTCTCCTTTTCTTCTTCTTCTTCTTCACTTCTAGAGAGAGAATTTTTTTAGAGTAATTTTGGGATTCTAATATGAATGAGGTAATGACTTAGTTTTAAGGTCTTATTAGGTAGTTATAGGTCGTTATTTAACTACTTAACCCACCCCCTAAGCCCTTAATTAATTAACTAACTTAATTCCTAAACACCTAACTAAAACTAAAACGTCAAAACCTGGCAGTATCCACGCCCACCATCCACGGACCGTGGATGGGTCTACTGGCCGTCCTGTGGTCTCGTGGTTTGCACTTGAGGCTTGTCTTGGCAGGCCTCAACAGGCATTGACCTAGGCCCATGACCTACGGGGCGTGGTTTGGTCTACTGGCCGTGGATGGCCATCCGTGGTTCATCAAATTTTCCAGATTTAGGGGACTGTTTTGGGGTCCTCCTCAAGGACCCCTTGGGTGGTCTTTGGGGAGTCGTACCAAGACGTTTAACCCCTAAAGCCCCTACTCTAAGTACGGGAACCATTTTTACAAGTTTTTACCATCATATGACACTCCAAAACACTTACCAAAGGCTCTAGAACTCACTAGTTCGACTCACTACTTTACGGGGTGTTACATACCCCCTAGATGTAACATGGCATACAAGACTCCGAGAGGCCTCATATAAGTCACTTCGCTTTCATAACATAAGATAATAGAAAAGAGTGGATATTTAAAACTTTTCGGCACTATCAAAGTCTTTCATAAATTAAGCGAAAGTCTACTACACTGTCTCAAACAATCTAAAACATGAATATCTTGGAACACAGCCCATACAATAGTGTTCAAAACAAGAAATGAAAGAGCATAAGAGAAATGGCGGCCATATCCTCGAATACTATGAGTACTCACCAATCTTCAATATAGCTCTACTATGATCCTAGCCATGGGAATGAGAGTCTATATCGCCTCCCAAGTATCACCCTCAACTAAGTGATTTCTCCACAACACTTTCACAGAAAAACGTTCCTTCTTTGTCAACTTCTGAACTTTCTGGTCTAATGTCACGACCCAGGGGTACCCCATAGAGGTAAAAAGGAACATAGAACCCCAAAAGGTACCATGTAAACCCCTTAGCATATCATAACAGAGCATAGAACAATAAAGAGAAGAAAACACATTTTGAGTCCAAAAAGTCTTTATAAAGGAAATGCGAAGTCTAGAATTGTTTCAACATAGCCATCTATTACAATAGTTCAAATGAAAAGGGACACAGCCCATACATCACAGATCAGAATGAAAATACTAGAAATGAAACTCAAAGTGAACCCATCCTCGAATCATGAGGACTCACCAGAAGCAAGGAGAATAGTCCAATCCAAGCTTGAACCAAATGATGACCACCTTAAGAACCGGACCCTACACTTGGGGAAAATATAGGAAAATAAGGGTTAGTACAAAAATGCACTAAGTATGATAGTCATGCATAAAAACCTTGAAAACATGCAAAAAGGGACATTTTTGTTGAATTCATGGAATTTAGTAAGTTAGAGCATCATTTCAAGAGAATGGAAAAGCATAAGTCATAAGCATGCTCAGTACATAGATCATCATATCACAGGAGAAACATACCATAAGTACCCTAAAAGTCTACTTGTGCAATGCATGAATAAGATCCCATAATCCTACCCATGTTAAGTAAAGCTTCTTGAGTAACCATAGTTCATAATTCATGTTCCTGCCATAGGTGTGAATAAGCCTTAACCGACATAGACCATGTGAGCTAAACATGGAATCCGGTGTTACCCACACCGAAAAGGGTTGTCCTACTTGCCTAAGGTAAGACCATGGTTTGTTAGGTTTTAGGTTGATCCACTAGATAAAGACCAATGGGGGCACATAGTTTATGGATTGCTTCTAGAAACCCGCCCTTTCTGACGGAGGAGTTTCCATCTCATCACAATATCCTCTTGGTGCTAAACATCTATCCCACAGAGTACTTTTTATGTCATAACTTTTTCCTTAGAATAGCTCATTAGATCATGCGTGAGAATAACATTTCACCATCCAAGTTTACATGTACATTACATTCAATTAGGTGAGAATTGCCTTTCAACCTTAGAATCATCATATTGTGAGAAAACCTTTCACATCATGTTCATTATGTGTTCATCAGAATAGCATTTCAATCAACACAACAACATTATCATAATCGTGGACACTTCACTCTCAAAGTGTTCTTAAAGCATATATACATAACCTTCATAATTCATGCATTATATCACATATTTCCTTTTCAAAGGCAAAAGCTCATCTCAATCAACACATCTAGAATTACTACATTAGACATGGATAATAACGTATTTCAAATCGCTCAATTACCACAAGCAAAATCTCATAATATCCTTCTTTCATCAATTCACCCATATCACAAGATCATAATTTGGAAATATGGGAATTTCATGGATTCTTGGGGATTTAAACATAAAAACAATTCACCCTCCTTGAACAATCCACTAAAACAATGGCTAGGCCAAGATACCCTGCTTGAACAATCTACTAAGACAAATTCAAGACCACTTCCAGGAGCCATCAAAGGCTTCACGAGCCGTGAAGTGGCTCGTGTGGAGGGGCCATTTTTGAGGCAGCCTAAGGAGGCTACTGCGTCCACCACCACGAGTGGCACTACAACTCGTGGTGTCCAATATGGATCGTGAAGAACCTCATGGTCTTGGTGGGCAGTGCCTTGGCTAAAATGGGCAGCATTGGCCCCTTGCCTTGGCCCTTGCCCAGTTTCCTTGGATCTTGACTTTCTCCCTTGACGTTAACCCTCATGTTTTAGCTCTAGTTTAGCCTACTAGTTTCCAAGGTGTTACATCTAAGATCTCAACTGGTACCTCTTCATAAGTGAGGCTTTCATCAACCACCAAGACTTTTAGGGGAACCATGGATGTCTCTTCTCCAACACACTTCTTAAGCATAGAGACATGGAACACCGGATAATCCGTTTCCAAATCATTTGACATATCAAGTTCATAAGAAACCATACCAGCACGTCTCTAAATATGATATGGGCCTATGTATCGGGGACTAAGTTTTCCTTTCTTCCCGGATCTCATAACACCATTCATGGGTGAGACTTTTAAGTAGACCCAATCACTAACCTCAAATTCAAGGTCTCTTTTTCTAACATCGGCATATGACTTTTGTCGACTTTGGGCTATTCTCAACCTCTCTCTAATAAGCCAAACTTTCTCGATAGCCTCATGAATTAATTCGGGTCCTATCAAGGGAACTTCACCCACCTAGAACCACCCTGTAGGAGATCTACACCTCCTACCCTAAAGATCTTCAAAAGGGGCCATACCAATACTAGAATGGTAGCTATTATTATAAGCAAACTCTATCAAATGACAAGTGATTATCCCAATTTCCCTTTAAATCAATGACAAATTCTTTCAACATATTCTCTAAAGTTTGGATCGTTCACTCCGCTTTCCCATCAGTTGTGGGTGAAAAGTCGTGCTAAGTTTCACTTTAGTGCCAAGACCTTTTCGGAAAACTTCAAAAACTGAGAAGTAAACTCAGTACCTCTATCTAATATAATGGACAAGGGCACACCATGCAACCTTACAATTTCCCTCAAATATAACTTAGCATAGTCTTCCACCGCATAAGATACTTTGACAGGAATGAAATGGGCCGATTTCGTCATTCGGTCAACTATGACCCAAATCGAATCATATTGTAGCCGAGTATGTGGCAACTCTACTATAAAGTCCATATTCAAGTCTTCCCACTTCCAAGTAGGAATGCTAATAACTTGGGATAAACCTCCAGTTTCTGATGCTCAACTTTCACTTAATAGAAATTTCGACACTTAGCCACAAATTCCGCAATATCCTTCTTCATCCAATTATACCAATAGATCTCCTGCATATCACGGTATATCTTGGTGGCTCCCGGGTGAATAGAATACCAAGAACTATGGGCTTATTTCAAGAATTGTTTCCTTAAGCCATCAATATTTGAAACACATAATCGACCTTGGTTTCAAAGTACCCTATCTCCACCCTTCCACTCTAGGATAGGCTCACTCGGGAACTTGAACTTGGCTACCGGAGTTCTATAATCAATAGAAGCATAACAAGAGTGCAATAAATCCATCCTAAGGAGGACATCAAAATCTAGCAAGTCAAGCTCTACCAAGTCAACAAGTGTAACTCTACGAGAAAAGGAGATAGGACACTTTATAAATACCCTCTCAGCCAACACAGAATCACCAACATGAGTAGAGAAAGAAAAAGGTTTTCTAACAACACCTGGGAAGCACATCAAATCTCATAGCCATATATGGCGTCACAAAAGACAAAGTAGCACCGTGATCAAGTAAAGCATATACATCTAGTTGGAAAACTTTCAACATACCGGTAACCACATTAGGAGAATCCTCTTGTTTACCTCTAGTCTTAAGAGAATAAAACATGTTTTGCTTAACAGTATTAACACCCAAACCAATTGGACCGGATGAAGGATATGGTTGAGCTCTACGGTAATTATCTCCCTCATTCTTAGCAACCAAAGGACAATCCCTAATCTTGTGATCTGTCTTACCACATACAAAGCAGGCATTGGAACCCGCTAGACATTTTCCCTCATACTTTCTGACACACCTAGTTTAATTAGGCAAAGAAGATCCATTACAACCTCCTTGAGGTTTAGGGTTAGACATCCTCTCATTGTTGGACTTTGAGGAAGCCTTAGAAGAACCTTTCCTGGAAAAACTTTTTCAAAACATTCAACGACCACATCCACAAGACCTAGAGTATGAATAGTTACCATCATATGTTCTTGACCTCTTGTCTTCTCTAGATCTTTCATTGAGCTTTTCCTCTTAAATTTATTGGGCATAGACCATTCGTCGAGAAATATCCATGTCATGGACAAGCCTAGCCGTACGACACTCTTTTACAACCAATAGGACGCACCCGAAACAAACTTGCACATCCTTGCCCTAGAGTTGACAACTATAGAAGGAGCATACTTAGACAATTGAGTGAATCTCAAAGCTTATTCCTTCACACTCATAATTACCTATCGAAGATTAATGAACTCAAGCACCTTAGCTTCCCTAATCTCAAGGGGAAAGAACCTATCAAAAAAGAGGACTTAATCCTTTCCCATTCCAAGGGACCCGCATCTACCGACACTACTAGAAATAAGCTATTTTCCGACTACAATTGCCGACTATAAATGTATAGTTGGTATTCTAGTTATTTTTCCGACTATGTAATCGGCAAATTAAGGTTTATATATTTTTTATTTTTTTTATTTTTTTCTCGACCATGATTTCGACTATTAAAATCAAATTTTTTTGTGAAATATAGTCAATAAAATAATTGACTGGTTATCGATTGCAGTAGTCGGAAAATTATTCAAATAATTTCAAAAATATTATCAAATGGAGACTATTGTAGTCGGCCATTTTATAGTGATTCTTTATTTAAAGTTAGTTTTACTTTTCTCTAGCATAATTGTTATAATTTTATTTTTTTCTAGCAAATAAAAATATTTAGCCTCTCTTTTATTTGTCTAGCAAATAGGAACAATAGTCTCTCTATCATATAGGAAAAGAAAAGTCAAGTTTCTCTGAAAGAGCTCACCAAGGGGGGTTAGCGTTTCTCTCAGAGAGCTCACTAGGGGAGGTTAACGTTTCTCTCAGAGAGCTCACTAGGTTACTCGTGCATTTCTCTCAAAGAGATTTGGCAAAGGTATGTAAACTTTCTCCTTTTGAATTTAGATTTGACAAAGGTTTTAATTTCAATTCCATTGAAGTATTGTGGAAGTTCCTTTCCTTTTGACTGGGTAAGGTTTTAGTTTCAATTTCATTGAAGTACTGTGAAAGTTCTCCTTTCCTTTTGAGTGGGTAGGGTTTTGATTTCAATTTCATTGAAGTATTGCGGAAGTTTTCCTTTATTTTTGAGTGGTTAGGGTTTTCCTTTGATATTATCATCACAAAGTTATCTCAAAAATCAGAAGATTACCAATAAAGAGCTTAACATTTTGTTATGGGAGTGTCTACATGTTTTACTAAGTTAATGTATGGACATGAATTCCAAGCTACTATCTGTTTGCTTATAGATGGTGAGTGATTAAGGTTTAGATGAATGTACTTTGATGGCTTTAGAAAGAAGGCATTCATGAATATTATGGGCCAAAGTTTGCTCATTACCTAGTTTCTTGGGCACAAATTCAAAATTGTTGTAGACTAGAAAAAATGAGTTTAGTTTGTGGATTGGGAGATGTTATGAAGTTCATATAGCATTGGATAGGAAATTGTGATAGTTCGTTGTTTAATTCCTTTTAGTTTGAGAGTTGGTTCAGTGAGTACATATGCTTATGTGTAAGTTGGATCTTCTGATTGCTTTCATTTGGTTACAGGAGGAGTATAATCCCTTTTGGTTTATATATTTCTGACAACTTTAAACTGTAGATGAATTTTGACAAGTTGATAGGTCCATCTTAGAAGCACAAAATTAGATTATTTGTTCTTCCATTATTTGATGATGAAGCTTGCCTTGGAAATAAGTTTTGTGGTTGAGCCAATACAAATTTGTTCATGCACTGGGAGCTGGCAATATTCAGAAAGCAACTATAGGATACCTGCTCGCTAGAGAAAACAGTAGTCTCTCATTTTCTGTTTGTGTTAAAGCTCAAATTAGGGCATTAGTGGAATTATTGTTGTTAAAAATTCACTCGAATGGTACATGGGACTGATTATTCCCGCCTAGATTGAGCATGATCAATTTCTCTACGATTAAAAGAAATCCTTCTTAGCATCACTGTTGGGATAAAAAAAAACCCTAGATTCTCCTCGTCATATCTACAAATACGAATCACTCGGAGTTTTGAAATTTCTCTTCTTGACTCCTCCCCTTTCATATTATTTTTAAAGCGTTCATGTTTTTTTGTTCTATATATTATTGTTCAACTTGTGTAATCATGATGGTTGTTCTTAGCATCTTAGCTCTTCCACATCTCTTAATTATTTGATTATCTTCAACCAGTTAGTATTTTATCATGACAATTTTAAATTCCTATATAGTTTCTTTGTAGTTAGATTTCTTTTATTAGTATGAAAATAGTTGAATTACTCACTCGAATGCCTTGTGCATTCTATGGAAAGTGAGCAAGAATAGCTAGAAATATTGAGAAACCTTCGAATATGATGAATTATGTTAATATTTTGTTTTCCAAATCCTTGTAGCTAGCAATGTTGAGAAAGAATCATCTCAATAGTGATGAAGTAGTATTGTGAGCTTTTGAATTTTGACAATCTGAAAATTATTGTCTATTTGATTATACCCTCTAAAATCTTTGGTACTTACAAACAGAAGAGAGGAGGAGCTTTTGAGGGAAGAAGTATAAGAAAAATAAGGCAAGAATTCATGTGACAAGTTTCGGCAGAATAGAAGTGAGAGATAGAGAGTATGAGTTAAATTGATTATATGTATCAGCTCAATCACTCCTTAGTTAGGTTGCACGTACTATATGTATACATGCAGTTTTTAAAGTGTAGAACTTCATTGCATTTTTACGGGCTTGGAGCACAAACTTCCTCATCTCATACATCACCATTGTTGTTTGGTGCTTCTACTTCTCAAACTTTGGAAGAAATGGAAGCAATGCGAAGAGAGATTTCAAAGCTGACAGAATGACTTCAATCATATGAAGCTAACTATGCTAAAGTGCAGAAGTTCATAGAGAAACATATAGTTGAATCTGATGATAGCGAAGAAGAGACTGACTGTGATGAAGAGTAGATTATCTTCTGATTGTTTAGACATTTTCTATGAGATTTAGACTTGTTTTAACTATTTACTTTTGTTTTTAATATCAACAGAATACTTATTAGACTTAATATTGATGATGCTTGAACTTTTTGACTCCATTGTGAATGAAGTGAAACTAATGTTTAGGAATGTATTTGATGTTTGGTTTTATTTTTATGTTGAATTATTATGCATGGATGGTAGTATAAATTAGCAGATGGTGCACCAAAATAAACAACAATTTTATGTATTAAGAATATAGTTTTTTATAGATTTTTTTAGAAAACAAAAAATGCTGACTACAGTAGTCGGAATATCACTTAATAGTTAATAAATTAATTATTTATATCGACTATAGTAGTCGGAAAAGTGATTGAATAATTAATAAATGTCGACCACAGTGATCGAAATATATATAATCAATTATTTAGTTATGTAACCATTACGGTAGCGGTAGTCGGCATGATTAAATTAATATATTATTATTTAACAGGTATTCCGACTACAATAGTCAGAAGTATTTAAATTAATAAAGTATTATTTTACTAGTGTTCCGACTACCATGGTCGGCAGTTTAGGTATTTTATGATCGGGTCTTAATTTATTATTGTGACTATGGTAGTCGGAAATTTCCGACTGCTGTAGTTGGCACGTATTTTCTGACGCTCGATTTGCCGACCACTTAAAAGTAATCGAAAAGTCATCGGAAAACTCCATTTTTCAACTACATTTCGACCAATTTTGCAGTCGGAAAACAACAAAATTCTAGTAGTGCGGTCTTGCCTCCTTCCATTGGTTGAACCCAATTTGAGAAACCCCCTTCAGTTGATAAGTGGCTAATTCCGCCTTCTCCATCAAAGTCACTCCCATGATAGACGACACTTTATAGACCTCATCAATAAACTCTTGACGATCTTCCTCAACCTTAGAGCAATAAAATTTTGCAGGATTCATCCTTGTGAAGTCCCTTACTGTAACACCCCAGAAATTAGTAGGCTAAACAAGAGTTTAACGTGAGGGATAGAGTCATGAATGTAACTCCACCTACTTAAAATAGAGGTTTTCATGTTAGAACGTCAAGGTATCACCCCTCAAAAACCAACCATGGGCCATTGAGTAGGACCCTAGGAAACTGGCCAAAAAATAGTTACCACGATAGGACCCACACCACAGGGGTGGGTCCACTCCTTATGGGTGAGGGTCTCATGGATGAGGCCAAACTCTCTGACCTTGAACCACGCCCAACTAGGACAAGTCGTGGTTCCATACATAGTCCATAGGTCATGGGTCCGTGGTTCAGGCTAGGGTGCATGTTTTATGGTTTGTACTTTAGCAAATACTTCCTTCTTATCAGCGCCTCAACTTTGTTTACTCCCCTAAACGGCTTTCCTTGCCTACCGGTTTCAACATTAGGATGGCATAGTATAGAAGTTTTCTCCCTGTTTCCAGTGTGCTAATAAACTAGAAATCATGATTCAAATAA